>JABUQX010143540.1:30000-35929 GCA_015478945.1 Trachelipus rathkii | reverse complement strand
TCCTCTCTCTCTCTCTTCCTCTCTCTCCCTCCCCTCCCCTCTCTCCTCCTCCCCCTCCTCTCTCTATTTTTCCTCCTCCCTGTTTAGAGGTCCTCCTCCAGCCTCCTCCCTCCCTCTCCTCTCCTCCCTTCTCTCCCCCCTTTCCCTCCCTCCCCCTCCCCCCCCCCCCTCCCTCACTAACCCTCCTCCTCCTCTCCTCTCCTCCTCCTCCTCCCTCCCCTGGCCTCCCCCCCCTCCCCCTCCTCCAGGGGGGGAGGCTCCCCTCCCTCAGGGGGGGCTCAGGGCCCCTCCCTCCTCTCCTCCCCTCTCCTTCCTCCTCTCCTCCCCTCCTCCTCTCTCCTCCTCCCTCCCCCTCCTGGCCTCCTCCCCTCCTCCTCCCCTCCCTCTCCTCCTCCTCCCTCTCTCTCGTCTTCTCTAACTCCGTTTCTCTCGGCCATTTTACCTTAAAAGCTATATATATGATACCCTCCTCCTCCTCCATATATAGTTATATATATATATATATATATATATATATATATATATATTATATATATATATATATATATATATATAGTATATATAGTATATATATATATATATATATATATATTTATATATATATATATATATATATATATGTATATATATATATATATATATATATATATATATATAAATATAGTATATATATAATATATATATATATATATATATATATATATATATATATATATATATATCTTTCTTTCTATTTCTTTTTTATCTCCCAGGAAGGATTTTTGGATCGTGTCATGCATCGGAAAAGAAAAGCAGTAGAAGAATATGACAAAAGTCGAAAGGAAAGCCCAGCCTTACCACCCCCTCTGTACCATTAATTAGTGAGAACTCGTCACAGACAGAAAATCCACCCTAGAGTTTCATGGGACCGCGATGGACCCTCACTATGGTAAATCGTCAATGTAATGTTCATCCCTTGGCCCAGGTGGGCCACAACCATGCCCCATACAAAACCCCGCCATTCACTCCTATTATGCACCTTTATTCTCGCCTCTGCCAAACTCACATTTCTCTCCTTCAGACATTCGTTCACCGACTCAATCCACTTTCTTTTCGGTCTCCCAGCCGGTCGGTTCCCAACACACTCTGCCACTATACATCCGCTTAAGCATACGAGATTATCATTCATTCTTTCCATTACCAAACCATCTCAACGTACTTTCATTTATTCTCTCATTTACCCCTTTCTTCACACCACATAACTCTCTAATACGTTCATTCCTCATTTTATCAATTCTTCTTACACCTAGCATGCCCCTAAGATTTTCCATCTGAACACATTGAACTTTAGATCTATACTTCTTATTCCAGACCATAGTCTCACTACTATACAATAACACAGGTTACAACATACCCTCATGTAAGACCCTAGCACACTCAAGACTTAGTCCCTTTACATTCACCAACGATTTAATTGCACCATCCACCTTCCTGCCATTCACAACTTTCCTACTACACTCTCCATCATCCATTCCCTCATCCAACACATACCCTAAATATTTAAACTCAGACACTTGTTCCAGCTGCTCACCATCTAACATAACTTCACACTGAGGACTGTCCTCACTCACAACCATAACCTTACTCTTATCTACGTTTACTTTCAAACCCCTCCTTTTACACACCCTGCCAAATCTCTCTACCAATCCTCTAACTCTCTTCAGATTCGCCACACAAAACCGAATCATCCGCATATAATAGGTAGGGCACCCTCCACTCATCTCCATTCTTCATCATTCTAACACCATTTCCTGCCATCCCCACCTCGAATTCTTTCATAACCCCATCCATATACAAATTGAATAACCAAGGAGACATAACACAACCTGTCGCCCTCTAACAGCCCCAAACCAATCACCATTGACAACTATATTTATTCTTACACACGCTTCTCATTATCGTCATACATACTTTTGGATTCCATTCAGAAGCTACCACCAACACCATATATCACTAACACTGCCATAACTTCCTATTAACTCTATCATACGCCTGTTGTAAATCCATAAAACCTAAAATACAATTTATTCTTCTTCTTCTCCCCATTTTCTCAATCATTTGTTTCAATGTAAAGATTTGATCCACATATCCTTTTTTACCACTTCTAAACGCACCTTGTTCTTTTGGTCTTCACCAATCAGCCCTTCAGTCACTGACGCACTCTTCTCGACCAAAATACTACCAGCATACCTCCCCAACACTCCAATAAACTATTCCCATAATTTCTACAGTTCCCTCTATATTAATACCTTTATATAAGGGTACTATTACCACTCTCCTCAAATCCCTTGGAACTATACCCTCTATAAACGCTTTATTACACAACTTCCAAATCCAATCAATCACCATCTTGCCTCCGCTCTTGATCATTTCACCAGTAATTTCATCTATACCTGCAGATTTACCATTCTTCAACTTTTTCACTCTACCCATTACCTCCTCCTTACTAATAACCTCATCCCCAAAATACCTATTCCTTCTTGCACCATCAAACCCACACTCATTCACTATCACCTCTTCATTACTGTTAATATTGTGCAGATTTTCGAAGTGTTCTTTCCACATTCCCCTGACATCCATTTCATCAGTTACAAAAGCACCATCCCTATTCATTATTCTAAGCAGATTCCCCTTATTCTCATTCTTAACCTTTCGCGCTTTCTTCCAGAAGAGCTTCCTATTCCCTTGTAAGTCCTCATTCATCCTCCTTCCAAACTTTCATTTACCTCTTGTTTTCTCCTACGTATACACCTTTAATTTCTTTTCCTCCTTATATAATTCCAAGCATCTTTCTTTTGAGACTTCATCATTTGTTTTTAGTACATTCAACCACGCTTCTTTTTTACCTTTAACCGCTTTCATCACCTCTTCATTCCTCCATTCACTGTTAACATTCTTACTTCCTACTTTAGCACATCCACATACTTCCTTTGCACTACTAACAATTGCTTCCTTCATTTGACCCCAGATTTGTTCAGTATCTACTTGTTCACATTCAACCGATTTACTAGCGAGCGCTCTTACATACTTATCCTTATTGTCTTGCTCATTTAACTTCACACTTAATTCTACTTCCTTTCGTATCACCTTCCTCTCCATCCAAGCCCCCACTAACTTAATTTTACATAGAACAACATAATGATCCGATAATCCCATTCCTAAACCCCTAACTGATTTAACATCCAACACATACTTCAACATCTCCTTCTTCACCAACACAAAATCAATCATACTTTTCACTTCGATACCATCTCTACCTACACCAACTCTAGTATACTTATGGATGCTCTTGTGTTTAAAGAAAGTATTACTTACACACATACCTCTCTCTTCACAGAAATCAATCACCTTCCTACCATTCTCATTTTCTCCCGCCACCCCAAAACCACCTGTTATACCATCCCTTTTTTGATCACCTATCCAACTATTCAGGTCCCCCAACACTATCAATCTGAAGCTCCTACTCAACCCATACAGAACATCATTCAGATTATCCCAAAAAATCGTACTCTTCAACGTTTACCCTCAGATAGACCATACGTCACAACCACACATACCTTGACCTTTTCAAACTTAAATTTAACCATTAGGATTCTAGGACTCACACACACAAGGTCTACCATAGCTTTGTACCACAGGTCACTCATCAAAATTGCAACTCCTTCTCTTCCTCTCTCATTCCTTTCCACACCAGCACACACACATTTCACACCACACCACTCATTTTCAGTTTCCTTTCATCTTTGTTTCAGTCAGTAAGCAAATCAAATTTGCCTATATATATATATATATATATATATATATATATATATATATATATATATATATATATATATATATATATATATATATATATATATATATATATATATATATATAGAATATTTAAAGAAAATTACGTACATTACAGTAAACAATCATTTTTAGGCATATTAAAGGATTATTCATTAGTAGCCGTGGTCAGCGCTAAGCACATCCTTCCCTATATATAGCAAATATAGTTATATATATATATATAGAGAAAGAGACGCATATATCTAAATATATAAATATATATATATATATATATATATATATATATATATATATATATATATATATATATATATATATATATATATATATATATATATATATATATATAAATATAAAAAAAAGCAGTAGAAGAATATGACAAAAGTCGAAAGGAAAGCCCAGCCTTACCACCCCCTCTGTACCATTAATTAGTGAGAACTCGTCACAGACAGAAAATCCACCCTAGAGTTTCATGGGACCGCGACGGACCCTCACTATGGTAAATCGTCAATGTAAGGGTTCATCCCTTGGCCCAGGTGGGTAAATTCTGAGTCAGTCGATCTGTGATGATGTGATGGATGAAATAGGTGCATTTTCAGGTAAATCCTCTCTTTCCTCTCTTGGCATGTCCATATTCTGTTGAAAAATAAAGTTAAATTAAGTCAAGATAGCAAATATTCGCCCAATTAAAGGTAAAAATAACTTTAAACAGGATAACCTCAAAAATTAAATGAAAAGTGTAAAAAAGAAAAAAAAAACCATCTCAACATACTTTTATTTATTCTCTTATTTACCCCTTTCTTCACACCACACAACTCTCTAATACGTTCATTCCTCATTTTATCAATTCTTCTCACACCTAGCACACCCCTAAGATTGTCCATCTGAACACATTGAACTTTAGATCTATACTTCTTATTCCAGACCATAGTCTCACTACTATACAATAACAGGTAACAACATACCCTCATGTAAGACCCTAGCACACTCAAGATTTAGTCCCTTTACATTCACCAACGATTTAATTGCACCAGCCACCTTCCTGCCATTAACAACTTTCCTACTACACTCTGCTTCGTCCGTTCCCTTCTCATCCAACATATACCCTAAATATTTAAACTCAGACACTTGTTCCAGCAGCTCACCATCTAACATAACTTCACACTAAGGACTGTCCTCACTCACAACCATAACCTTACTCTTATCCACGTTTACTTTTAAGACTCTCCTTTTACACACCTCCTGCCAGATCCTCTACCAATCCTTCAAACTCTTCTCTTCAGATTCACCACACAAAACCAAATTATCCGCATATAATAGGTAGGGGCACCCTCCACTCATCTCCATTCTCCATCATTCTCCTAACACCATTTCCTGCCATCCCCACTCTCGAATTCTTTCATAACCCCATCCATATACAAATTGAATAACCAAGGAGACATAACACAACCCTGTCTCACTCCGCTATTTATCCTAAACCAATCACCATTGACACCATTTTCTACTTATTCTTACACACGCTTCACTATCGTCATACATACTTTTGATTCCAATATATATATATATATATATATATATATATATATATATATATATATATATATATATATATATATATATATATATATATATATATATATATATATATATATATACATAATTAAATCGTTGGTGGATTGAAAGGGACTAAGTCTTGAGTGTGCTAGGTTCTTACATGAAGGTATGTTGTTACCTGTGTTAATGTATAGTAGTGAGACAATGGTCTGGAATAAGAGGTATAGATCTAAAGTTCAACGTGTGTGTTCAGATGGACAACTTAGGGGCGTGTGTTAAGTGAGAAGAATTGATAACAGGAATGAACGTATTAGAGATCGAAGAAAAAGTGGATTGAGTCAGTAAATTAATGTCTGGAGAAGAGAAATGTGAGTTTGGCAGAGGCGAGAATAAAGGTGCATAATAGGAGTGAATGGTGGGGTTTTGGAGTGTGGTTGTTTCCCACCTGGGCCAGGGAATCATCCCTACATTTGACGCTATGCCATAGTGAAGGTCCGTCGCGGTTTCATGAAGCTCTAGGGTGGATTTTCTGACTGCGACT
>JABUQX010143540.1:7500-17500 GCA_015478945.1 Trachelipus rathkii | reverse complement strand
ACACAAAACCAGCAAACCATACATCCTTACAAAACCCCGAAATTCGCCCTATTATGACCCTTTCTTCTCGCCTCTGCCAAACTCACATTCCTCTCCCTCAGGCATTCCTTTACTGAACCTCAACTTCACTTTTTCTCTTCGTCTCCCAGCCGGTCGATCTCCAGCACACTCACACTATACATCCATTTAACCAACCGACTATCATCCATCCTATCCACATGACCAAACCATCTAAATGTACTCTCGTTTATTCTCTCATTTACTCATTTCTTCACACCACACAACCCCTTAATACGTTCATTCCTCATTTTATCAATTCGTCCCACACCCTAACACACCCCTAAGATTGTCCATCCGAATACATTGTACTTTAGATCAATCCCTCTTATTTGCAGACCATAGTTTCACTACTGTACATTAACACAGGTAACAACATACCTTCATGCAAGACCCTATAGCGCACTTCTCAACAATTAGTCCCTTTACATTCACTAAGGATTTAATAGCATGAGCTACCTTCCTACCATTCACAACTCTCTTACTACACTCCCATCATCCGTTCTTTTCATCCAACATATAGTCCTAAATATTTAAACTCAGACACTTGTCTAGTTGCTCACCATCCAACATAACTCCACACACACCTAGGACTGTCTTCACTCACAACCATAACCTTTCCTCTTATCTACGTTTTACTTTCAAACCACTCCTTTTCACACACCCCTGCCAAATCCCTCCATCAATCATCTCTCAATTATTTGTCAGATAAAAGATAGATTTACGTTCTCAGGACATTTAATTGTTGCCTCGTTATTTCTTTCCTGAGAAAAATGTAAATGAAACCTGTAAAGTGTACACTTTCATTGAGACATAAAGAAACTTAAAACAGAACTATCTATAATTTATATCCCAGAAGAATTTCGTTCTATGTCTGAAGCCATAGCTTTATTCGATTTCATTACAGAAAATCACCTGGAAGCCACTTTTAGTAAAAGTGTGAAACTATTCAAAGTTTTAATAACCATTCCGATGACGTCCAAAGCAGAGCGCTGTTTTCCTTATTTAAAAAGGATTAAAACCTTTCTTTGAAACACCATGGGGCAAGAAAGACTTTCCGCCTTAGCAATGCGTTGAATAGAGAAAGACTTTATCATGAGCATACAAGATTTTAATAATAAAGTGATTGATAAATTTGCTCAATCAAAAGATAGAAGAGCAGGTTTTTAGTTAGATAAAATTGTAAAACTAAGTAACATAACTGTTTTAAAATAATTGTAAAAATTTTTTTTAATTTTCTAGACGTTTTTACGGTCATCAATGCTCTCTTTTTGAAACACACACACTCTCACACACACACACACACACACACACACACACACACATATATATATATATATATTTTATATATATATAAATATATATATATATATATATATATATATATATATATATATATATATATATATATATATATATATATATATTGTGTGAGTAAATGCAAATGCAACTTACCAATACTTTGTACTGCTGCGCCCTGCATAGCCTGAATTGGGAGGGCCTTGAAATGAGATCTAACCTGGATAGATCAATATTGAAAAGTCTATGGATATTTAACAACTTTGAGAGGCTGTAACTCTTTTTTCTCTGTAAAGAGTATTTACTTTCGTTTCTCACTATTCTTCATTATTATTTTTTAGAGTATATCCCTGTGATTTCATAAAAATCGCACAACCCTCTGCAAATACCACTCGATTTTTATTTTAAAAATCACAGGATACTCTGTAAAATAATAATGAAGAATATGAAAACTAAAATTGTTCGTCTTCTTTAGGTAAAAGTTACAGCCTCAAAGTTGTTAAAAATCTCCATAGACTTTCAATATTGATCGATCCAGGTTAGGTCTCATTTCAGGCTCTCTTCAAAGTCAGGTTATGATAAGTTTTGTTAGTATACACAAAGAAAATCTATGTAGAATTAACAAATCTTATCATAACCTGAACTAGGATGGCCCTAAAATGAGCACGAGGCCCACTAATTTTTATTATAAGAAACTCTATGGGAAAATTTTTAACTTTAGGAGGCTGTAACTTTTTCCCAAAGAGGCTGCCTATTTTATCAATATTTTCATTATTATTTTTTTTAGAGTATATCCTGTGATTTTCAAAAATAAAAATTTTAGTTTTTTTTTTTAATAACAAATCCTATGGGGTTTTTTACAACTTTGAGAGGCTGTAACTTTTTTTCCTAAGGAGAGCGACGATTTTCGTTTTCACCATTCTTTATTATTATTTTTTTAGAGTATATCCTGTGATTTTCATAAAAATCGGGGGTGACAACCCTCTGGGTAATAATTACCATTTAAAGTATGTATGCTCTGTGTGATAACTGTGGGACTGTGAGAGGTGAATATGTGGATAGCTGCCCTGTTTGTGTTTTGAATGCAGAGAATGTGTTTTTAAGGAAGGAGGTTGCAATACTGAGTGAAGATATGCATGGATTGAAAGAAGAAGTATTTGAGTTGAAAAAGGAGGGAAGTGTTAGGAAAAAGGTTAGTAGGGATGTTGAGGCGAGGAGGGAGTGGGACCTAGGGGTAGACAGGAATAGTGATTCACCTAGGCAGGAAGATGAGAGGGAAAAGGATAAAGTAGTTGATAATAGGTCTGCAGATGAATATAAAGTTGTAGGAACTAGAAATAATAATTTAAAGATGAGGATCTCGAAAGTCAGTCAGCCTGTGACCTGCAGTAACAGGTTCGACTGTCTTCCAGATGGGGAGGGATCAGAGAGTGCCAATGGTGATGTTGAGTTTTCTAAAAGGAAGACTGATACATTGCTAATTGGAGACTCTATGAGACTATGACACGATACCTAGATAGGACTTTTCAAAAGAATAAAAAGAAACGATTGAGAGTATGTTATCCAGGTGCCAGAGTGAGTGATATCGTGGATAGGATAGATAGAGAGATTGATTCTACAAATGTTGATTCAGATGTGATTGTGCATGTGGGTACAAATGATATAGGACATAGAAGGTCAGAAGAATTAATAGCAGATTATAGGAGATTGATTCAGAAGATGAAAGCTAGTGGAAGAAGGTGCATGATTTCTGGGATTTTACCTAGGTTAGGTGCAGGTCAGGAATGGGGGAGTAGGGTTTTAGGTGTAAATGAAAGGGTTAGGAAATTGTTTTTCAGAAAATATTAGGTTTTTGGATTTGTGGAGAGAATTTCTGGATAAAGATCTTTTTGCAGCAGATGGAGTTCACTTGAGTCGTAAAGGTGTTGGGCTTTTCAGTACCAGTTTGGAGACTTGTTTAGCAAAAAACTAGGTAAAGAATAATAGCAATGGTAACTATAATAGTGGGGAGATAAATAAAGCTAGTGTTGTTACAGGTTCAAATAATGATGATGATAATGGAACACTATCAGAAATTCGAGTATCAAATGTTTTTACACAAATATGCTCATAGCCTTAGAAATAAAAAAGATGAGCTTGATTAGTTATACCATAAATGAGAATCTAGACATTATTTGCATAACTGAGGCATGGGTTAATGAAGAATTATATGGAGACTCCTTTCAGGAATATGAAATAGACGGATATTCACTTTATTTATTTATGCCAGCGTAGAGGAAAGAAGGGTGGCACTTTGCCAAGCCAATATTCAATCTGTATTAATGACTGACTTAAATGAATCACATATTGAATCGTGGGTAGATATTCTTTACATGACAATAAACTCATATAGAATAGGGGCATTTTATAGACCTCCTGGCCAGAGTCAAGAATTAGACGCGAAATTGTGAAAGAAATAGAGACAGCATGCCACAGTAAAGAAAAAAAGGTATAGTCATAATGGGTGATTTTTAACTGGGCATTCATTGTGGGATTCCTTGTCCAATATGGACCATAGTAGTTCTGCATTCATAAATTGTATACTAGATAACTTTTTGACCCAGATGGTCCAAGAACCCACAAGATACGATGCACTACTAGACTTAATATTAACTAACGATGAAAGTATGGTGGATGAAGTTAGAGTTGAGGAGAATTTAGGGACCTAGTGACCATAATATAATTAAATTTAATATGAATGTGATATCTGGGGCCCAAATTGTAAGTTAATAAGGAAAAGATCTTAGATTTCCGAAATGGCGATTTTACCAAATTTCGAGACATGCTTAGTATAACTAACTGGGATAAAAGAGTTTAAAGACCAAAACTGTTTATTCATATGAATTTAATAAATTTAATGAATATTCAGTCAGTATATTTTAAAGATAAACCCTTAGGGTGGCAAAGAAAAAACCTGTTTGGTGGAATAGAGAGATAAGAGAGAAAATTAATGAAAAGCATAGATGTTTTAAAATATTCAAAGGTAGTAATAGGGAAGATGATTTAGAAAATTATAGGAAAAATAGAAATGAACTTAACCAATCAATAAGAAAGGCAAAGAGAGAGGCAGAAATTAATTTTGCAAGGAATAGTAATAATCTAGCAAGCTTTTAGCTTTTTTATAAATTTAAAAGTAAGAATAGGACAAATTGATCCAATTAAAATTGATGAAAATTTCTAGTGAGTTCAGATAAGGAAATGGTCAACATTTTCAATATGCTTATTTTGTTTCAGTGTTTACTGAGGAAAGATTATTAATAGTTTGGAGACTAATAGTTCTTGTATGTATGTAACAAATATAGACTTACGGAATTTGAATTTGATGTAAAAGATATAAAACGTTTATTAGATCATATTGACCCAAGCAAAGCTGCAGGCCCTGATGGTATATATGGTAGAATTCTGAAAGAGGGTAGTACCAGCATTGTAAAGGCACTGTATTTGATTTTTAAGCGATCTATAATATTTGGTGAGGTACCAGATGACTGGAAAGTGGCATATGTTGTGCCTATTTACAAGAAAGGTGTAAGGAAGATTTGGGAAATTATAGGCCAGTTAGCTTTAACATCTCTGGTTGTAAAGCGTTCTGGAAAAGCTAATGAAAGGGTCATATAGAGAAATATTTAGAAGAAAAAAAGGTATTGTATGACTTCAGCACGGTTTCAGAAAGAGTGTAGATCATGTCAGACAAACTTTTAGAATTCATGGAATACATTACTGACTGCGTTGACCAAGGAGATCCAGTTGATATTGTATATTAAGACTTTAGTAAAGCTTTGATAAGGTTCCCACAAAGGCTGATGAAAAAGTTATTGCAATGTGGTATAGATGGGAGTGGTACATGGTTGATTAAAGAGTGGTTATTTAGCTCTATTACCTCTACGTATGCATCTTATTGGGAATAAATCATCATGGGAAATAGTGAAGAGTGGTGTCCCACAGGGTTCAGTGCTGGGGCCACTATTGTTCCTCATATATATAAATGATTTAGACCAGGACTTAAATGCAAGGTTTCTAAGTTTGCAGATGATACTAAAGTGGCCACCTCAGTTAGAAATAGTGAAGGATGCATAAAGATTCAAAATCTTGATAAACTTCTTGGGTGGGCAGATAAGTGGCAAATGAATTTTAATAGTAAAAAGTGTAAGGTTCTTCACCTAGGTTACTCAAATAAAAGTTTTAACTACGATATGAATGGGGATTGGCTTGAGTCTGTGAACCAAGAAAAAGATTTAGGTGTGATTATAAGCAGTAATTTGAAAGTAGCTAATCAGTGTTTGGAAGCTAGAAATAAAGCTAATAAGATGCTGGGCATAATAAATCGCAATGTTGTTTACAAGAGCAAGGAAGTAATAAGTAAACTGTATAATAGCTATGTTAGGCCAGTAATAGAGTATTGTGCAAAAGTTTGGGCCCCTTATTTAAAGAAAGACTTAGATATGCTAGAGAGAGTGCAACGTAGAGCAACAAGGATGATTTCTGGGTTTGAGGGTAAGAGCTATGAGGAGAGGCTGAAGGAGTTAGGAATGTTTTCTGTAGAAAGGCGATTTTTCAGAGGGGACATGATACAAGTCTACAAAATATTTACATCTATTGATAATACAGAGACCAATAAATTTTTTATAGTAGAACATGGACAGGTGACCAGGGGGCATAATAAGAAAATTAAGAAGAAAGCATGCCATCTTGATATAAGAAAGCATGTATTCAGTAATAGGGTTGTTAAATTTTGGAATAGTCTGCCAGAGGAGGTTGTTGAGTGTGACTCGATTGCAACATTTAAGAAAGGGTTAGATTCGTTTATGGATGGGTTGGGAATCATATAATATATTGATGAAGCCAAATTGGCGGGTTTTTAGTTATAGTAGTTATTGTTAGATGGCATGTGTGACCATAACTTTTTAGTTATTAATGCATGTGATGGCTAAGTAATTACATTTATATATTTGCCTCTCCCCAAAGCCAAAACAGGGATTGTAGGTTACACAAATTGACAAGCCCCTAGGGTGCTTTGTGATTTGCATGAGCATTATTAGGGGTTGACTGGGACAGTCTCGATAGGCCCATGTGGCTTTTTACTGTCTCTATATTCTTAATGTCTTAATATACATTTGAAACGTACGCTAATCGCTTAAAAAAACTTTAAAGAATTTTTTGACACTATTTTTGTAAATTAAAACATTATAGGTTTAATACAACAGTTGCGTAATGCTTTCTCACATTAGCAACATAATTACCAAAAAAATAAAAAAAATGGTAGGCCCTATTAGTAGTGCAGAAGGGTGTTAGAAAAAAAGTTCAGCCCCTCAAAGATGTGTCAAATTTTCCCATTGGATTTTCTTATAAAAAAAATTAAAAATCACAGGATATATATATACCGTAGCTATATACTTACTCTTAAAAAAAATGATAATGAAATTGTAACTATTTTCCTTAAAAATTTTGCGATATATTATTTACCTGAGACCATCTGCTTTGTATCTTGTAAAATGCAATGAAAATACTGTAGGAAGGCTTGTAAAGTCCATTCTCATTATAAATATGTATTAATTGACATAAATTAATATTTAAAAGTCACTAAATAGCTAACTGTTTAAATGTCATGGAAAACTCATGAGAAATAGATACTATAAATTCATAGTGTGAATGGAACACTCATGTTAAATAAATAGATCCTATAAATTCATATTTAAAATGGATTAAATAAATCTTTAAATTTAAGTTTGCATAGCACTAGCCAAGTCAACTTATTCCTATTAGGTCAAAACCCAAAATGGTCGCTTTCTTTGTTTATCAATAATGAATATTTCAATAGGTTTTCGATATAGGGATCACAGATATAAATATATTGATATATCATTTTGGACTGAAAATTTGGCACCAAGACGAAAGATTGAATTAAGCATATAGCGTCGGCGATGAAAGATTGAATTAAGCATATAGCGTCAGCAATGAAAGATTGAATTAAGCATATAGCGTCAGGCGGGGTGACCGGGACTGCCTCTTTTAGAGAGGTGATTCGGTCCACTCTAAATAAAATTAAAAATAATAATAATAAAAAAAAAAATTTCGCTCATTTAATAGCCACACGGTAGTACTACAAGTTTTATTTAGATCATCTTTAATTCTGGAAAGTTTTTATATTTTTAAAAAATATAATAAATTAGGGTACAAAATGCCCTTCAATAGAATTTCACTTTTGAAAAATGTGAGTTTTTTTAACTTTGTTATAAAATGAAAAATTGTGGATGGATTTTAATTATTTTTTCAGTATATACACTCGAGTATGTTAGCTTTAAACTGGCAAAGTAAATTTCCATTAAAAGTTCAAAACAGTATTAGTGGCAAATCACGGGGGTTTAACCCTGGTCCGATTCAATTCTGGGCTAAAATTGATGAAGGGGTGAACCGACCACTGCTTTCGTATTAACATACATATTGACGTGCTTTTATTATGTATAATTAATTTAATATAATAAATAGTTACTTATATATAAAAATTGAAATAAAAATGAAATTTATATAAAAATACGAATTCCAAAAAGTGTCAATTTTGAGAGGGGTGAATCGGACCATCTTATTTTTATTCTTATTTTTATGTATCATTATTGACATTATTACTTATTATGAATTTTAATATGATAAATAATTATTATAAGTAAAAATTAAAATAAAATTGAATTTATATGTAAAAAGAGGAATTTAAACAGATGGTCCGATTCACCCCTCCAAAGTGAGAATGAGCTTTATTAAAACTTTAATAAAACTTTTATTATTAGAATTACATTATTATTTTTTTGTGTGCTTATTACCTACCATATGGCCTTTGAATTTCAGAAAAAAATTTCAAAGTGCATTAGGGAAAGTTCGGCACGGTTATACCTAAAGTGGTCCAAGTCACCCCCGCCTGACTCTATATATATATATATATAGAGCAGCAGCAGCGAAGTATATATATATATATATATATATATATATATATATATGATATATACAGCATATATATATATATATATATATATATATATATTTATATTAGAGGTGGTACCGGAATTCCGGTCCGCCGAATTGATTATGCCGTTCCGCCGGAATTTGAAAATTCCGTCGGAACTGAATTACTAATTTACTTCTGAGAAAAATTTGCTGGAAGAGATTTATTTTATATAACCCATAGCTCATCTTTTAAGTAAAAGAAAACTTTTCCCCAGTATTGGGCGATATTTTTAAACGCTTTTCCTCAAATATATTTCCTGTTTCTGAAAATGAAAATAATTTCTCTGAATATATATGGGGGAGACTGGAGAGGAGAGTAATTTTTGGGCTAGTACTGCTATGTTTGGGAATTTAGCTTTGGTCACTTTCCATCAATTAAGTAATTCTTTTCCCAGATTAGAAATTGATTTCTCTGGTAAAAATTTCAATTTCTTTAAGAATTTCACCTTTTTTAGAGCCACTGACTTTTTAATTTTCCTTTTTACACTAACTAACTCGCTGTCACTTTCACTTTCTTCAAACTTATAAAAGCTAAGTAACTTTGCAGTAATTTCTTTTCTTAATGCTCCTGATGATTTTGAGGTACTTGACAAATCTAAGTTTATTGTAGATAATGTTAGTTTCTGAAAATGGATGGATGACTCATCGCCTGAACCTTCTTCTGTACTGCTACTACTATTATCACTTTCTACCTTCAATTATTTGCATATTTCTTTAAGCATCTATTTTCTACTCAATTCTCTTATTTCATTAGAAAACAAAGTCAGATTGTATCTTGGGTCAACTACAGCACTTAAAACAATTATCTGGCTTAGATAAATGTCTATTGATCCTTTCTCTTCCTTTTTATTCATAAATTTAAACTCTAATGCCTTCTTCAGCTCTTCTTTTAAAGTCTGAACTCTGCTGTCATCCTCAGAATCTGAGATATGCTGGAGAGCTCAAATATGGAGAATAATTGATGATATAATTGATTTTGCCTTATTGTTTCCGTAACCATGAGAAATGGTTGCAAAACTCTCCAGAATTTTTTCAAGTATTTGCCATTTATTAGCAGTCAAAGCTTAAATGATTGATTGTTCTATAATATAAACTTGCAGAGGTCTTTTCAAACATTCAATTCTTTCTAGAATCAAATATGTGCTATACCACCTTGTATTAACATCTTGAATTGGCAAAAGTGAGCTTGCAAGATGTGGATGCAAGTCTCTTTGTATTTTAAGTTCATTACAGCTTAAAAACTGGAATGATTGAAATGTGTACAAATATTCCTACATTTCTTTATTAAATCACACTGTTCTTTGAGAAAATAAGGCATCTTTAATAACAAATTGAATTTTATGAATAAAACAAAAAAAACTTGTGTATCCTGCTAAATCAGTTTCAAGTTTCATGTTATATGCTCCATCTCGAAGGATCAAATGGATTTTGTTAGGAGGAATTTCCCAATTATTCATCATAATTTCAAAACTCATAGTGATTTTAATTCCAGAAGGAGAACCTGGGAAATACTTACAATGGAGTACACAGTCCATTTTTTTAAACTCGCTGGTATATATATATATATATATATATATATATATATGTAGCTATATTATATATATTATATAGA
>JABUQX010143540.1:0-5000 GCA_015478945.1 Trachelipus rathkii | reverse complement strand
ATATTTTAACAAAGCAAATTTTGAATTGATTATTATGGATATTAAGAGTGAAATGGAAATTAAGGATGAATTCTTAGAAAGTTCAGAAGATTTCAGAAACAATGGTCAAAGCTTTGGACAAAATTCATGGTTGGAAGAAGTTCCAGTAAGGAAATATTATTATTATTATTATTATTATTATTATTATTATTATTATTATTATTATTATTATTATTATTATTATTTGCAAATTTCTCTTTTCCATAGAAAGAAATAATTTACAGACTCATTGATGTCAAAGATGAAATTGAAATAAAAGACGAGCCATTGATTTTTGAGGAAGATTTTTTGGAGACCGATCAACATATCGAACAAATTTCTCAATTAGAAGAAAGTCTGGTAAGAATAGAGAATTAAAAGGTTGTTTTATTTGTGTTTCTTATGAATTTGAACGATTCTTGCATGAAATTTATTTTTATAAATTAGTTTATCATGTGATAAAATTGATGTAATCCTTAGTTTCCAAGTTTTAGGGTTGCAATTTTGGGAGGTTACTCAACCGTTTCTCTGAAATCCCATAACTCCCTTCTCTTTCAAGATAAGACCCTTTTGAAATCAGCAATGAGAGAGAATTAAAGAGGTTCTGAAATCAATTTATTGAGGGAGGAAAATTTACTCCTTTTTTTAATCTTAATTTTCACCACAAAGCATATTTCTCATAGTTCAAACCTTTATTGCTCAAAATACCTTCTTTAATTTAACCTATAGTTCTAAGCCAGGGAGTTACGTCTTTCATCCTTCTAATAACATCCACAATTTCTGATCTATTTTTATATTCATCAAAATTTTTTGATTCTTTTCCTTCCTTTCCGGTTTATGACATTAACTCCTTTCTTATTCCTTTCTGAATTCATTGTTACCTCTTCTACCATTGAAAGACTTGGAAAAATGCAACATTGTAGGTTTTCTTATAAACTAAACAAAGAAAATATAATGATCTTTAAATAGTTATTCTTGCTAATAATATCTACCCTTTCCCCAGATTGGGGATGAGGTGTGCAACATACACCAGAAACAGTGAAGGGTAGTAGAAGAACATGCACTATCTCCTCCATACCCTTAGGTGAGATCTTTGTGCCAAAAAAACTCCACCCTTGGGCTTAATGAGACTTCAACGGACTCTCACTATAGTATCTCGTCAATATATGGTTCACCCCATGAACCAAGCGGCCCACAACCATACCCCCTCACAAAACCCTGCCATTCACTCCTATTATGCACCTTTTCTCGCCTCTGAACATAATACCCATTCCTTTCCATCAGACATTCCTCTACTGACTTAATTCACTTTTTCTTCAGTCTTCCAGCTGGTCGATTCCAGCACATTCACCACTATACATCCGCTTAACCAACCAGCTATCATCCATCCTTTCCTGATGTCCAAACCATCTTAATACACTCTCGTTTATTCTCTAATTTATGCCCATCTTCTCACACCACACAACTCTTAACACGTTCACTCTCATTTCACACCTAACAATCCCCTAAGATTGTCCATCTGAACAAATTGCTAACTTAGATCTATACCTCTTACTCCTCACCATACATAATTCATGGGTGTATCCAGCTCGAACCCAAAATCTCTGAATTCAACCTCCTTCCATAAGGGAGGATTGGGCCATTGGGGTGGGGGCATGCAATAATACAATAATATGAAAAGGAAGAACACAATTTATTAAAAAGTACTTTTGAACAAAAAGCTTATGAGAATTAGTGGCAAATTTTCTAACTACAGCTTCCACTAATTGCTCTTTGTTTGCGAAAACCCATTGACGGTGAATGTTTAGTGTGGCTTACCCATTTAACCTAAGCCCAATTGCTTTTACTATGCTTTAATTCGGCGAAGAGAGCTAAATGAATGCTCTGCAAGCTTATGTGCAGGGCTATGAAAGCAATATCAGTAGCGCTTTTGCAAATAGTCGGGAAAACACTTGCTTCTTTAAAACCTCAATGATGCCTGGCGCTTCCTGTACATCATTCCACATTTTGAACCACAATTCCCTTTCTCCTTCTGATGGTTGTACTGGTGCACACAAGATTAAGTACTATCATTACATTCCTTCTTTGAAACATCCCTCATGTTACTCGGATGTAAATGTGTCAATGAAAATGCAGGCGATTTGTCTGCAGAAAATCTGACTTCTAAAGATGATATGATGGAATCCAAGTAAGGAATTATTAGAGACCTTCTCCAAAATTCGGATGGATTTTCAGCTCGAGGGTTGCTTCATGCTTTTGTCTGTCAGCAACGCTAGTGGCGGTTATATCAACATTCAAATGCTTTGCAATGTCTCCTGCTTCTTTCAAAACGTCAGCTGTGACGTTCTCTTCATCTTCCCGATGATCTCTTAGCATGTCGAGAATAGTTTGAATGTGCTGGTTGGCCTTGACTATGTCAAATGTCTTCAATTGAAGTGTATTTGCTACTGGTTCCAGTATACCAGCATAGGGAATACTTCGCAATTAATGCTACTGACACAACAAATGAAGATTCTGCACACCGTTGATATGCATTTTTTCTTGTTGCTGCAGTTCCCTCTTCAGCTAATGTCTCTAATGCATCAACAATATCAACGAAGTGATCCTTAAAAACACGGATGCTCTTGTACTTCTCTGACCATCTAGTCTCTTGATAGTTCCAACGCAGTTTCGAATTTCTGGGATAACATTTGTCGTTCACGACAAGGTTTAAGTGATGTAGAAGAAGCAATGGAAGTACAAAGCTTCTTTTGTACCTCTTTGCTTCAAGATCACATGCACAATCCCTTTTCCAGACATGGTGGAACGTCCGTCGAAGCTTCACTCCAATACACTTATCAGAGTCTAGGTTTAAGTTGGTCACAAAATCTTCAATTCTTTGGCAATACTTATGGCACTAAGTCCTTCAAGCTCTACACAGCTTAAAAATTTTTCAATTTCTGCTGGCCTTTTCATCGAAGATATTTATTCTTACACCATCAAACCCAAAACATTCACTATCACGTTTTCAATACCGTTAATATTACGCAGATTTTCGAAGTGTTCCCTCCACACTCTTCTCACATCCATTTCATCAGTCACGAGTACCATCCTATTCATTATTCTCTGAAGATTCCTTTTACTCTCTTTCTTAACCTTTCGTAATTTCTTTTCAGAAAAGCATCATATTCTGGTAATAAATCCCCATTCATCATCCTTCCAAACTGTTCATTTACCTCATGTTTTTCTCCTACGTATGCAACTTTTTTAGTCTTCTCCTTTTTCCTCCTCATATATTTCCGTATTCACCTTTCTTTCGAGACCTCATCACTGGTTTGTAGCATAATCTCAACCACGCCTCTCATTTTTACTTTTGAACTCTGCATCACTTCATTCCACCACTTACCTTTTTGATATTTTTCTTTCTTCATTTCACACACTTCTTTGCACTACTAATAATAACGAATTCCTTCATTTGTGTCAAGATTTGTTCAGTTTCAACTTGTTCACGTTCAACTTATTTATTTATTTTCAAGTCCTCTCACATACTTTTCTTTATAACCTTGTTTACTTCTCACTCTTAATCCTTTCCACTTCCTTTCTTAACTCTTTCCTCTACATCCATGCTCCCACTAACTTAATCTTACATAAAACAACATGATGATCTGATATTTCTATCCCCAACCCGCCTCACTGATTTAACGTCCATCACATATTTCAACATCTCCTTCTTCCTCAACACAAAATCAATCATACTTTTCACTTCGATACTATCTCTACCCACCCCAATTCTCGTATACTTATGAATACTCTTGTGCCCGAAGAATGTATTAATTACACACATACCTCTCTCCTCACAGAAGTCAATCACCTTCCTACCATTCTCATTTTCTTCCGCAAACACAAAGGCACCTGTTATACCAACCCTTTTTCGATCACCTATCCAACCACTTAAGTCTCCCAACATAATCAGTCTAAAGCTCCTACTTACCCATTCCAACACATCATTCAGATTATCCCGGAAAGTCACGCTCTACTCAACATCTCAACATTATTATTATCGTTTTCATTTTATTATTATTATTATTTTGACTTTTCAAAACTCTTGAATCTCTAACCCACAGGAATTCTAGTAATTACTAATAAACAAAATACGCCACAGCTCAATACCACAGGTCACTCATCAGAATTGCAACCTTTCTCCCTTTATTCCCTCTTCCACTCCAGCACAATAATACATTTCTCTACACTACATGACTTCTTTTTCTTTCTACCTCGCTTCTTTCATCTTTGTTTCAGTCACAAGCAAGATCAAATCAATTTACCCATTTTAAATACATCAATCACCTCTCTCCCCCATTTATTCCTCTAACATTCCTTCTACCCAGACGAAATATAAGGTCGCCTCTACGGCCGTCACTTGACCATCTCCGAGTGTATGTACTTGTATTCCTAGTAAGAGATAACCAACCAACTACTTACTGAATCTATTGGGTCTCTTTCTTACGATATAAGAATGATAACGTGTGAATTTTTCTCTCCCTCCTCACACAGAGATATAAAAAGGTGTTTGTAATAGGAATATTAGTTTTTTATGATATGTTTTGTGGATCTGAGAGTCTACTCACGGGTCGGAAGAGTGTGATATGAGTATGTGGAGGGCTTAGAATCATTCATTCATTATCATATATTCAAACGATTTACCTGCTTTTTTATAAATTTACCATCTTGTAAAATTCTTTCTTTTTTCACTGTATGATATTATTATTATTATTATTATTATTATTATTATTATTACTCAACATCTCAACATTATTATTATCGTTTTCATTTATCTGTTGTTATTATTATTATTATTATTATTATTATTATTATTATTATGATTATTATTATTATTATTATTATTATCGTTTTATTATGAAGTGGCGCACGAAAACGCGAAAGCGTTTCACGATAAATAAAACGGCTAAACACCCAAACTGAGGCCGAACGAAGCAATACCG
>JABUQX010143539.1:10000-14484 GCA_015478945.1 Trachelipus rathkii | reverse complement strand
TGTGTTGCTTTAGATATTCTTGGTTAATGAAAACTGTTTATTCGTAAGTTAGGTACGTTATGTTAAATATTACTATGACAGTGTGAAATTAACACTGATTTGTTAGAGAAATGATGAGTTTTGTAAGAATTTACTGTGTTAACTACCGATGATGTGTTAGAAACGTGGGCCTAGGTTAAGTTTTTGTTGAGTGATGTTAGGTTTGCCCGAGAATTTTGCTAATGTCTACGTTTATAGTTCAACTGATGTTATACTCGAAACGAGTGACACTTTGATGAAGATCGTGTCAATTCATAGTTCAAGATGCTGGTATCTTTGATAGATTGGTCACTTTGTTAAGGGATTTTGTTAGATAATACTGCTTTATCTGTTGCTGACATGCGGGGAAAAGCGGGAACATATTGAGTATTGTATGACCTGTTAGCTAGTTTACCTTTGATAAGTAGGGAATTTTTCAGGATGTTAGCTGATTGTTCATACGCGAGGTACGTTAGGTTTGCATTTGTACATTATATTCTTAGTTCAGGTTATGATATGTTAGCTTTATTGATGCTAAAACTTTGTTGCGTAAGCATATATTCGTGGGTCAGTATATAAAGAACATTATTTTTATGTTATGTTTATCCAAAATGATACTCGAAATATGACTTGAATCAATAGGTCAATAGATCACAGGCGGGTGGGATGGGTAGGGGACAGCAGGTATGGGTGGTTTGATTTACTGATTTACTGATTTACTGGTTTAAAATCAGTAAACTATTACGCTTTACTGTGATATTTTATTCAAAGAACTTATTTTTATGTTATGTCAGGATAAAATTTTGTTATTTTTATGTTATGTTTGGTTAAAACTTTGTTATGTTTGCAATTATTCGTTGGGGATTATGATATTTAGACGATGTTATGATGAATTTTTGTTAAATATTATGAAGTTGATGTAAAAATTTGTTACGTTAGCATTATATTCGTTGTCAGTATGATGATTAGACAGGGTTATGCTAAATTTTTGTTAAATATTACAATGTTAATGTAAAATTAACATTGATATGTTAGAGATATGCTTGAAAAAGTGGGAATAGGTTACGTTTTGTACGAAGTGTTAGGTACTTTACTGTTGTTAAGTGCAGAAGTTTGTTAATGTTAGTAGTTTATTCGTACGTATGGTGTGTTAGGTTTGTCGTTGTACATTATATTCTTAGTTCAGGTTATGTTATGTTATGTTAGCTTTATTAATGTAAAAACGTTGTTACGTTAGCATATATTCGATGGTTAGTATATACAGAACTTATTTTTGGGTTATGTTTATCCGAAATGATACTCGAAATGTGACAATGAACCATAGGATCAATAGACTGCATATCCTGAGGGAGAGGTGGGGTTGATGAGTTGATTTAACTGATTTACTGATTTACTGCTTTAAAATCAGTAAACTATTACAATTTACTATGATATTTTATTCAAAGAACTTATTTTTATGTTATGTTTGGATAAAACTTTGTTATGTTTACAGTTATTCGTTGGTCTGTATGATAATTAGACAAGGTTATGATAAATTTTTGTTAAATATTACTGTGTCAATGTAAAATTAACGTTAATATGTTAGAGATATGCTTGGAAAAAGTATGAATAGGTTACGTTTTGTATGCAATGTTAGTTACTTTACTGGTGTTAAGTGTGGAACTTTATTAATGTTAACAGTTTATTCGTGCGTAAGTTGTGTTAGGTTTGTCATTGTACGTTATTTTCTTAGTTCATATGATGCTATGTTAGCTTTATTAATGTGAAAACATTGTTATGTTAGCATATAATCGCTGGTTAGTATATAAAGAACTCATTTTTGAGCTATGTTTATCCGAAATGATACTCGAAATGCGACGTAAATCAATAGTGTTAATGTAAAATTAACATTGATATGTTAGAGATATGCTTGAAAAAGTGTGAATAGGTTACGTTTTGTACGCTGTGCTAGGTACTTTACTGTTGTTAAGTATGGAACTTTGTTAATGTTAGTAGTTTATTCGTGCATAAGGTGTGTTAGGTTTTCTCATTGTACATTATATTCGTAGTTCTGGTAATGCTATGTTAGCTTTATTAATGTGAAAACAATGTTACGTTAGCATATATTCGTTGGTTAGTATATAAAGAACTTATTTTTGTATTATGTTTATCCGAAATGATACTCTATATGACCTGAATCAATTGATCAATAGATCAAAAGGTCGATGGATGGGTAGGGAGGGGCAGGGGAGGGGACAGGTAGTTTGATTTACTGATTTTAAATTCGGTAAACACACACTTACTATATATTTATTCAAAGAACTTATTTATGTTATGTCTGGATAAAACTTTATTTTTATGTTATGTTTGATAAAACTTTGTTATGTTTTGCAATTATTTGTTGGAGATTATGATATAGTTTAGGTTATGATAAATTTTTTGTTAAATATTACTATGATAATAAAAAACTTTGTTACGCTAGCATATATTCGTTATTCCAGCGGATAATCGGTGTTAAGTTATGATATATTTTTGCTAGCAATGTTACTGTGTCAATGTAAGATTAACGTTAATATGTTAGAGATATGTTTGAAAAAGTATGAATAGGTTACGTTTTGCATGCATTGTTAGTTACTTTACTGGTGTTAAGTGTGGAACTTTGTTAATGGTAACAGTTTATTCGTGTGTAAGTTGTGTTAGGTTTGTCGTTGTACATTATTTTCTTAGTTCATGTTACGCTATGTTAGCTTTATTGATGTGGAAAGCTTTATTATAATAGTATAATTATTGACCAGTATGATAATTACTGTTGTTAAGTGTGGAACTTTGTTAATGTTACCAGTTTATTCGCTCGTAAGTTGTGTTAGGTTTGTTGTTGTACATTATATTCTTAGTTCCTGTGATGCTATGTTAGCTTTATTAATGTGAAAACTTTGTTACGTTAGCATATATTCGTTGATCAGTGTATAAAGAATTTGTTTTCATGTTATGTTTAACTTAAATGATACTCTAAATACGAGTTGAATCAATAGATCAATGGTTAAGTTGTTAATGATAGCTGTTTATTTGTCTGGTTGTTATGTGTTAAGTATAAGAGATCAGATTTATATTTTACAGAAGATAAAACTTTACTATGTTTGTATTTATCCGTTAGGTATTATGGTACTTTGTTAAGATTATGGTGAACTTTTTGTTGAATATTACCATGTTAATGTAAAATTAACATTGATATGTTAGAGATATACTTGACAAAGTGTGACTAGGTTACGTTTTTGTACGCTATGTTAGTTACTTTACTGTTGTTAGGTGCGGATCTTTGTTAATGTTACCAGTTTATTCGCTCGTAAGTTGTGTTAGGTTTGTTGTTGTACATTATATATACTGATTTAGGGTACGTAAAACATGACAATTTTACTAAAAAATATGACTTGAATCAATAGATCAATAGATCAATAGATCAATAGATCAATGGATCACGGATGGACATGAGGGTGGTTGGATGGTGGTTTGATTTACTGATTTACTGTTTTAGTGTATGTAAAACATGACAATTTTAGTAAAAATATGACCTGAATCAATAGATCAATAGATCAATAGATCAATAGATCAATAGATCATGGTTGGATAGGAGGGTAGGTTGGGTGGTTTGATTTACTGATTTACTGATTTAGGGTATGTAAAACATGACAATTTTAGTAAAAATATGACCTGAATCAATAGATCAATAGATCAATAGATCAATAGGGATGAGGAGGGTAGTTTTGATTTACTGATTTACTGATTTACTGCTTTAGGGTATGTAAAAACGTAAATTTGTAAGTTATAAACAAAAAGAATAAGAAATTTTATTTATTTATTTATTTATTTATTTATTTTTATTTTTCTTGATGGTTCTGAAACCATTATTTTCGAAATCTACAGACCCAATAACATATATAAAGACACCAAAATTGTATCATTACACAAATATTTAATAGCTCGGCACCGCACCGGAGCCAGCACCGGTGGAGCTGTCAACTCCTACTCCTCTGTGTCAGACTCCTTCTCCACTCTTTCCTTCTTTATTAATCTTTCATCCTTCTTTCTTCCTCCTTCGTCCTTTGTTTTGCACTCTGTGATTTTTTTTTCAGTTGGGGCCCCTACGGAGGGAGGCCCGACACCCCGGCATGGGTCTTGAGAACATCGCTATTCGAGCTCTATGTCTGATAACCTATATATGACACCAACATTATGCAGTGGTACGACTGTTTATTAACTGGCGCCCAGTGGCTCCAGCTCCGGGTGCCAGAGCCCACTCCTCAGATTCCAATACTAACTTTTTCTAGAAATTCAATTTTGAATCTTATCACCAAATTTCAACCCTATACGAACAATTTAATTTAATAGTAATCTCTAAAATCTTACGGCAATGTAGTCTCGTTAATATAAGCTCACTCAATGCATCTAACCACCCTCCAAATTTTAGCACTATACGATAAGTTCGGGTC
>JABUQX010143535.1:20000-35171 GCA_015478945.1 Trachelipus rathkii | reverse complement strand
CGTGTACTTCGTTCGGCCTGGAATTTGGTGTTTAACCGTTTTCGCATTTATCGTGAAGCAACTTTCGCGTTTTCGTGCGCCGCTTCAGTTAGATGATGAGCAGCTGGAGCAAGTGTCTGAGTTTAAATATTTAAAAAAAAAGACTTGTTTGGATGAGAAGGGGAACGGATGATGCAGAGTGTAGTAGGAAAGTTGTGAATGGGAGGAAGGTGGCTGGTGCAATTAAATCGTTGGTGAATGTAAAGGGACTAAGTCTTGAGTGCGCTAGAGTCTTACATGAGGGTATGTTGTTACCTGTGTTATTGTATTTTAGTGAGACTATGGTCTGGAATAAGAAGTATAGATCTAAAGTTCAATGTGTTCAGGTGGACAATCATAGGGGCGTGGTGTGAAAAAAATTAATAAAGTGAGGAATGAACGTATTAGGGTTATTGTGGTGTGAAGAAAGGGTAAATGAGAGAATAAATGAATATGTTGAGATGGTTTGGTCATGTGGAAAGGATGAATGAAAGTCGGTTGGTTAAGCGGATGTATAGTGGAGAGTGTGTTGGGAACCGACCGGCTGGGAGACCGAAGAGAAAGTGGATTGAGTCGGTGAACGAATGTCTGAAGGAGAGAAATGTGAGTTTGGCAGAGGCGAGAATAAAGGTGCGTGATAGGAGAGAATGGCGGGGTTTTGTATGGGGGCATGGTTGTGGTCCACCTGGGCCAGGGTGAACCCTTACATTGACGATTTACCATAGTGAGGGTCCGTCGCGGTCTCATGATGCTCTAGGGTGGATTTTCTGTCTGTGACGAGCTCTCACTAATTAATGGTACAGAGGGGGCGGTAAGGCTGGGCTTTCTTTTCGACGTTTGTCATGTTCTCCCACTGCTTTTCTTTTCCGATGCTTGTAGCGCACCTACCCCCAATCTTGGGGCAAAGAGGAAGCTGAAGAAGAAGAAGAAGAAGTAATTTTATCGTTTAGAGTAGAGCAAATATGGATCCAACTGTTATATTCACTCGTGTGTAAAAAATAAAGCGAGCCCCGGTATAATTATCAATCATTTAGTTAACATAATTAATATTATCTTAAATCTTCGATCTTGCAAGTCTCATCCAATTTAAAAAACATCTTCAGCACTTTTCTTCAGGGGAGAAATTGTTGCTTCATATCAGAGAATTTTATCAAAATTAACATACTCTCAAATTATATTTATCTTCCTAAACGTTAGAATTTATTTAAATGTTTTAAATTCCGAATAAATATTATCAAGGCAAGATATTTAAATAAACAAAATGGATCAGAATCTAATTCACACATGTAG
Source organism: Trachelipus rathkii (assembly GCA_015478945.1). Classification (NCBI taxonomy): domain Eukaryota; kingdom Metazoa; phylum Arthropoda; class Malacostraca; order Isopoda; family Trachelipodidae; genus Trachelipus; species Trachelipus rathkii. The sequence continues at coordinate 33,863 of JABUQX010143535.1, read as the reverse complement.
CAAATTTGAGTTATAAATAGTTTAGAAGGCTTGTTAAAATTGATATATTTCTCTAAACAGATGAAATTGCATTCATAAAGCATTAATAAAAATAAAAATAATAATAATCAGTTATCATAATTGAAATAATAAAACCATCAACACAACTACTTACCTACTGCTTCAATAACACTAGAAGAATTTTCCAGATGATTTTTTTGAAATTCTATTAAATTAGATTGCATTGACGTCAATGCTCTTTCCTGTTCTTCTTTAAAATTGTTCCCAATTTCTTCATTCCGATGCTCTATTTTACTATATATATATATATATATATATATATATATATATATATATATATATATATATATATATATATATATATATATATATATATAATATATATATATATATTAACAACAACACCAACATATATATATATACTGCTGCTACTATACTCTTCTAACTATATATATATACATATAATAATAATAATATATATATATATACTCTATAAAAATATATATATATGGGAGCCAGCTGTTTATCAATATATATCACCAACATATATATATATATATATATATATATATATAAACTGTATATATTTATCTCTCATTTGGCTTATGGTATGTAGGGTTTCCCATGACATTCCAGTGCCCAATGGTTCGCCTTTTCTCTTCTGCGTTCATGTCACACTCATTCTCCAGACATCTTACAGACATTATCCTAATATCATATAAACATACTTATATCCACCCTTATTCTAGACAACATTTACAGAAGACCATCCCTTATAATACTATTGTGAGGAGAGAATTCCCCACATGCATGTCCTGCATGTCGTAGAAGACTAAAGGGACTCTGGTAGTTGGGTTGGCTGCCTATTACCACTTATCTTTTGCTAGGAATGCTGTGAAGACTCAGAGAGTCAGCGATCGCCGTAAACGGGCCTTCTATCTTTCAAAACAGAAATATGAATCATGTGGATACATGGAATGTCCGAAGGGAATAAATGTTGAGGGGGAAGAGGGAGAGAGTGATGGATGTATTTAGAATAGAGCAAATTGATTCGCTCGCTTTGTGACTGAAACAAAAATGGAAGGAAGAGGTGAAAATGAGTGGTGTGGTGTGTGTTTGTGCTGGTGTGGAAAGGAATAAGAGTGGGAGAGAAGGGTTGCAATTCTGATGAGTGACTTGTGTGGTACAAAGAGCATATTTAGATGCCATGTAGGAGCTCTTCTAGAATTCTAAAAAGGTCATGTATAAATTTGAAGAAGGTCAAGGAATGTGTGGTTGTAACATATGGTCCATGTGTGGGTGAGTAAGAGTTTCAGATTGATTGTTCTGGGCGACCTAAATGGTTGGATAGGTGATCAAAAAAAACATGGTATAACAGGTGTTTTGGGGTGTCGGGAGAAAATGAGAATGGTAGGAAGGTGATTGATTTTTGTGAGGGGAGAGTTATGTGTGATGAGTAATACTTTCTTCAAACACAAGAGAATTCATAAGTATACCAGAGTTGATGTTGGTAAGTAGAGATGGTATTGAAGTGAAAAGTATAATTAGATTTTTGTTGTGTTAGTGAAGGAGATGATGAGGGTAGGGTGAAAAAGTTGAAGAATGGTAAATCTGCAGGCATAGATGGAATTACTGGTGAAATGATCAAGAATGGAGGCGAGATGGTGATTAAATGGATTTGGAAGTTGCGTAATAAAGCGTTTATGGAGGGTACAGTTCCGAGGGATTGGAGGAGAGCAGTAATAGTACCCTTATATATGGGTAAGGGGAATATTAGGAACTATAGAATTAGCTTATTGAGTGTTGTAGGGAAAATGTATGCTGGTATTTTGGTCGAAAGAGTAGGTTGAGTGACTGAATAACTGATTAGTGAAGAACAAGGTGCATCTAGGAGTGATAGAGGATGTGTGGATAAAATCTTGTCAATGTGGGGGTTCATCATCCATTCTTTTCATATGACTAAACCATCTCAATGTACTCTATTTTATTCTCCCATTATGCCTTTCTTCACACCAATCAACTCCATAATGGGTTCATTCCTCATTTAACAATTCTTCTCGCACCTAAAAGGCCCCTAAGATTGTCCACCTGAACACATTATACCTTAGATCTACACCTCTTATTCCATACCATAGTTTCATCACTATACATTAATATAGGTAACAACATACCCTCATTGCAAAACCTATACATAAAGGACTTAGTCCTTGCATTCTTGGTTTGTGCACCAGCCACCTTCCACAATAAATTCACGGCTTTCCTACACTCTGTCATCCAAGTTCCTTTCATTCAACATATTTAATAAATATTTAATCTCAGATACTTGTTCCAATTGCTCATCATCTAACGTAACTACACACTGTGGACTCTCCTCGCTCACTACCATACTCTTACTCTTTTCTACAGTATATTTACTTTCAAACCAATCCTTTTACACCCTGTAGAAGCCTTCTACCAACCATATAAGTTATTCTTCAACGTTCACTTACAGCCAAATCGTCACCACTTGAACAATAAGCAGAGCACCCTCCACTCTGCTTCCATTCTCCATAATTTCTAACACCTTTACACCTCTAATCTTTTCCTCACCTCCATATACAAATTAAATGAGTCAAATAAATAAATTAATTAATTAATAAATAAATGAAATTAAAAATCAAAAAGTATAGCAAGAGGAAAATTCAAATCCGATTTTGCATCATGTATGTTTAAATTTAGTTGGTATAGGTAAATTTACATAAAAACCAAACCAGAAAATTGCTGCTTTCACATTCCTATAATATTTACGAGTACATGCTTAAAACATAACATGCTCTCTTGAAGAAAATCAATTTCAATTAAACCTGCTCTTTCTAATTTGTCATGGAGTCTTGATATATCTGATACAGTTGTTTGAAGCGCCAATTAATAAGATTTTTCCTTGAGTATGAAGCTTCTTTCAGTTTTAAGTATGCTGGCTTTAAGAAATCTATGAAATTATATAGCATATATATATATATATATATATATATATATATATATATATATATATATATATATATATATATATATATATATATATATATATAACTTTTTTTATATATATATATATATATATATATATATATATATATATATATATATATATATTATATAAATATATTATCTACTTTTTTTTCTCAAGATTGGGGGGTGCGTAGCATACACAGGAAACAGAAAAGTAGTAGGAAAATATGACATGAGTCAAGAAAGAAAGCCCAGCCTTACCGCCCCCAATATGCCTATTAGTGAGAACTCGGCGCAGTCAGAAGAAATCACTAGGAAGCTTCACGGGACAGAGACGGACCCTCACTATGGCATATTGTCAGTGTAGGGTTCATCCTCTGGCCCAGGTGGGCCCACAACCATACCCCCCTCACAAAACCCCGCCATTGCTCTAATATGCACATTGCTTTCGCCTCTGGTCTGTGTTTAGAATTAGCGAACTTTTAAATTGAGTCTTTTCTTCCTTTCCTGAGGTCAGGGCAGTGTTTTACGGGTGATGGATTATAAACTTAATGTAAATAAAATTTAAATATAAAGAAAATAGTTTAACCATAAATAGATCAAGAGTAAAGATTTTGTCTTACAGCTTCCACTTGTCTATTTTCTGCGAAGAGTTTACACAGCTGGATCCATAAGTGAGTATTTGTTCTTTTGTAGTGGCGCTAGGCTGGCTACTTTGATCAAAAATCATTAAAGCACAAACTTTTCATTCTCGTGTTCGTGTATTTATTAACTTATTGATTTATATTATATAGGTGAAAGTTTGTCATTTAGAAACTATTGAAATAAACAGATTGATGCGTGGGTTCCAATTAAGACAAAACCCAACAGTTTTTGGGTAAATTTCATTGTTTAATTTATAATTAAGGAATGGGACTTAAAACATCAAGTTCGGGGCATAACCGCTTTTATTCAATACCCTCCCTGGAATAATTATCGACTTAATGGTTAGCTCCCTTAACCAACGCCTTTATTAAGGATTTCCAGAATTTCTTATAGTGTTTAGTGACAACTAAGTGTAATTTTAATATTAGTGTTTTAATTTTTTTATATCTCCCTTTCAGAAGAGAACTTATTCAATTAAAGGTTTAACTTTTGAAAGCAGTCATGACCTTTGTTTTACATATCTTAATTAAATACCAAAGTAGTAATTTTACATCGTGATAGTTTACAAGCAAAGAAGGATCAACTTTATTATATTTTGCATATAAAGAAGCGAGAGTATAATTACTAAAATTATTTAATTAATACAGTATATTTTTAATTCTCAATCTTTAAAGAAACTTCAGCAATTTTATTTCGGTGAGTTATTGTTGCTTCGTATCAGGGAATTTCATGCATATATATATATATATATATATATATATATATATATCTTATATATATATATATATATATATATATATATATATATATATATATATATATATATATATATATATATATATATATATATATATATATATATATATATATATATATATATATATATATATATATTTTTTTTTTTTTTTTTAGTTTTGTTTGCATTTTTAAGAGTGAATGGTACCGGCAGAAGAAGGAAGAAAAAGGAGAAGAAGATGAAGAGAAAGAAGATGGCTGGGTTCGTGAATGGATTTAGGATTAAGAAGAGGATTACATGCCTTTTTTTTCTAGTTCTTTCTGTTTGTGTTTTGTGGCGGCGGGCTAGTGAGATAGTGCTGTGTTTTATTATTTATTATTGCCTTTATTCGTTATGTTATTATAATCTCTTATATATTCTCTTCCAGAGTATATAAGCTTTTGACTACTATGGGTGGTTTATAGACGGTTAGAAGGTTAACTATTGTTTAGGGTTTACGGTTTAGGGTTCTCGGATAAGGAAAAAGGAAAAGGACAAGTTAGACGTAGGGTTGGACTGAATAGTGACGAGGATCCGCCTATAAGAGCTCTTGGGTATTTTTAGAGATCCTGGGATTCTGATCATCCTACGTACTTTGTAATTTATTCATACTATACTTTAAATATATAAGCTTTTTCATTTAGTTAGTTACCCCAAGTTGTAACTATTACCCAAAGGATCGTTTTATTTCATCTGTTTGTTTCACAAGAAGTTGACCTTCTCTTTTTTGGGGAACTACCTACTTTGGGTGAGTGTTGTTTTGTTTTTGTTAAACTATTCTTTGCTGCCTCTGTTTTATTCGGTGGTAGCAGATCTGTTCTGAGATCTCTGGTATTGTGGTGTTATATTGCGGTATTTGGTTATTGGTTTGTCATGGTTAAGGGTGAAGGAAGTGGTGGTGACGGTGATAAGAAGGTAGTTGTGGTTGAGAGAGGTGGTAGGTGTGGGTGTCCAAAGTTTACTGGTGAAATGGATACAGAGGAATATGAAGTATGGAAGGAACAGTTGGATGTCTGGTATGACGTGTATGGTGAGGACCACGAGAAACCGGCTGGTGTGGTTTTGTTGAGTTTAGGGAGAAAGGCTTTCGAGTGTGTGAGTAAGGTGGAGTGGAGGTCGTTGGGAAAGAAAGAGGGTGTGGAAGTTATTGTGAAAAGATTAGATGAGAAGTATGCCAAGGAAAAGCAGAGAGACAGATATGATCGCCTATGTGAGTATTTTTACATAAAGAGGAAAACTGGTGAGTCTATTAGGGAGTATGTGAACAGGTATGAGTTGGTGGAGGAGAAATGTAAGGTAGTGGGGAAGGTGGATCTAGGGGTAGATATGAAATGTGTGCACTTGCTGGAAGGAGCGAATATTGATGATAACCAGAAGCAAATGGTCTTGGCGTATTGTGGTAAGGATGTGTGGGAGTTTAAAATTTTTAAGGATGCCTTGGTGAACATTTGTGAAGGGTTTGGAAGGGGTAATGTTGCGAAGGGGAATGATGAAGTAGTAGAGGGAAGCGGGGTGTGGTACGGAAGTAACCAAGGGGGTGCAAGAGGGGGTGGGCCCAGTTACGGTGTGAGAGGTGAGTGGAAAGATGGAAAAAGGCTGAATGCAAGAGATGCTTTTGGGAATGTAAGGAAGTGTATAATCTGTAGATCAGAATATCACTTTGCGTATTTGTGCCCCAAGAATGCTTTGAATGATAGAAAGGAGAAAGAGTGTTCGAGTGGTGAGAATCGAGAGCAGCGGAAGGAGGATGTGAGGGGGAATGTAGAACGTGAGAAAAACAAGGTGTATGTGGCGGAGAGAAATGAGGTAGCAACTGTAACAGGTGAGAGAGACATGGAATCTGGTATGACTGATGGGGGTTATCGGAGGAGGTGGGATAGATTCGGGAATCTGAAAAGGTGTGATTTTTGTCATTCGGAAAAACATTTGTGGAAATATTGTGATGTGTACAGGGTAACAGAGAGCGAAGGGGTGAAGAAGTTGTGTTCGGTGGGTGATAGTGCGGAGAAAAGGGTGTATCCGGTGGGGAATGGGGATATGAATAGAGTAGGAATTGGTAGAGGAAAGAGGTTGGTGAATTACGTGAAAGAAAGTGAGGCAGAAGCAGGGGTGGGAATGGGAAGAGGGATATCTGTTGGGACTAATACGAGTAGTGAGGAGTCATTGTCTGAGGTGGAAGAGGTGGAAAGTGTTAGACTGAGGATGAGGAAGGAGTATGAAGAGATAGTACAAATATGTGATACTGGGGATGGGGGTGAGAACGATGGTGGTAAAAGGGAAGGACATATGGGAGAAACGTCGGAGAATTGTGGAATGGAAGAGCGTGACAAGAAGGAAGAGCTAGTTGTGAGTGATGGAAGTTGGTCAAGTGAATTTAAGAGAAGGGATGTGGTGGAGGAGGTGAAAAAGAGGAAGAATAGGTTGAGGATGAATAGGAAGACTGAAAGAAAGGAAGCGGAACAGGAGCAACTGTGTGAGTAGGTGTGTTGAGGTGTTTGTTTAACAGCTTTGTTTTTATGGTGTTTTTGTTTGTCGTTGTGGAGTTGTTGGCAGGTGGGTTTGTTTTTGTGATTGGTGTGGTTGTTTGACGTGGGCGACAGAGTGAGAGAAAAAGAGAGGGGGAGAGAAAGGTATAAGAATGATGAGTTTTTTGCTTTATTCTCTTAAGGGTGAATGGTACCAAACAAGAAAGAAGGAAAAAGAAAAAGGAGAAGAAGATGAAGAGAAAGAAGATGGCTGGGTTCGTGAATGGATTTAGGATTAAGAAAGAGAGGATTACATGCCTTTTTTTTTCTAGTTCTTTCTGTTTGTGTTTGTGGCGGCGGGCTAGTGAGATAGTGCTGTGTTTTATTATTTATTATTGCCTTTATTCGTTATGTTATTATAATCTCTTATATATTCTCTTCCAGAATATATAAGCTTTTGACCATATGGGTGGTTATAGACGGATTTAGAAGGTTGGCCTATTGTTTAGGGTTTACGGTTTAGGGTTCGCTGGATACGGAAAAGGAAAAGGACAAGTTGTAGACGTAGGGTTGGACTGAATAGTGACGAGGATCCGCCTATAAGAGCTCTTGGGTATTTTTAGAGATCCTGTGATTCTGATCATCCAACGTACTTTGTAATTTATTCATACTATACTTTAAATATATAAGCTTTTTCATTTAGTTAGTTACCCCAAGTTGTAACTATTACCCAAAGGATCGTTTTATTTCATCTGTTTGTTTCACAAGAAGTTGACCTTCTCTTTTTTGGGGAACTACCTACTTTGGGTGAGTGTTGTTTTGTTTTTGTTAAACTATTCTTTGCTGCCTCTGTTTTATTCAATATATATATATATATATATATATATATATATATATATGCTCTTTATCTTACTATATATATATATATATATATATATATCTATATATAATATATATTTAACTAACTATGCTCTTAATATATGTATATATATATATATTATAACATATATATATATATATATATATATATATATATATATAACAACATATATATATATATATAATATATATAACTATATATATATATATAATATATATATATATATATATAACTCCACTATATATATATATCTTCTTCATCTACCTTTTTTTCCCCCAAGATTGGAAGTAAGGTGCGCTACATGCATCGGAAAGAAAAGCAGTAGGAGAATATAACAAAAGTCGAAAAGAAGGCCCAGCCTTACCGCCCCCTCTGTACCATTAATTAGTAGAACTCGTCGCAATCAGAAAATCCACCTAGAGCTTCATGGGACAGCGACGGATCCTCACTATGATAGTAAATCATCAAGTGTAGGGTTCATCCTTAGCCCAGGTGAGCCACAACCAAACCCTTACAACACCACGCCATTCTCTCCTATCATGCACCTTTCTTCTTGCCTCTGCCAAACTCATTCTCTCCTGCAAACATTCCTTTACTGACTCAATCCACTTTTTCTTGGTCTCCCAGCCGATTGGTTCCCAACACACTCACCACTATACATCCGCTTAACCAACCATTATCATTCAACCTTTCCACATGACCAAACCATCTCAACATACTTTCATTTATTCTCTCGTTTACCCCTTTCTTCACACGACACAACTCTCTAATACGTTAATTTCTTATTTTATCAATTCTTCTCACACCTAGCACTCCCCTAAAATTGTATATATGTAGATTATATATATATATATATATATATATATATATATATATATATGCTATATATATATATATACTAACTGCTATATATATATATATATATATATATATATATATATATATATTACTGCATTCATCTCTTTCACCAGCAGTTTCATTTAGTTTTACCTGAGTATGCACAGTAACACCTTGTCATCATGAACATGGACTCTGTTTGGTTGAGCTTTTCATTTGCCTGATTTGGTGCTCACTTTTTCATCGAAATAATTCCTGTTAAATATATATATATATATATATATATATATATATATATATATATGCTATATATATATATATATATATATATATATATATATATATATATATATATATATATTGCTATATATACTAACTCTCTATTATATATATATATATATATATATAACATATATATAATATCTATATATACACGGTTTATATATATATATATATATATATATATTGCTGCTCTATATATGCTGCTGCTGCTATATATCTTGCTAACTGCTATAATATATATATATATATATACTATATATATATATATATATATAGGTATATATATATATATATATATATATATATATATATATATATAATAATAATAACATATGCTATATAACTCTTTCTGCTGCTCATATATATATATAACTCATATATATATATATAGGCAATATGCAACGCAGCAAACATATATATATATATATATATATAACTATATATATATATATATATATATATATATATATATATATATATATACTATACTGCTGCTGCTATATATATATTATTTTTTTTTTTTTTTTTTTTTTTTGGTGTGGATGGTACTTTTGGTTTAGGATATTGGCTGACAGATAATATTTTTAATTGTTTAAATTTTTTTCTTATGTAATAACTTTGGTAATGGTAATTATAAGGATATATTATTATTTTGTAGGTGTAAATAAAAATGATTGAATTTAGGAGAACTTAGTTTGCCCTTAAGACCTTCTTTGATTATTAGTTTTTCAGCACTGAAACCGACTTTTTACAACTCTAGTACATATTCCTGCAGTGGCCACAGTAGGGTTGCGTCATGGGGGTTGTATTAAAAAGGTAGTGGAATATCTTCAATCTTAGAAACAGAGAGATCATTCTATTTAATTTAAAATAAATTGAAAACTTTGGAAGAGAATTCATTCAAATATAGTAAATCCTGTAATTTTTGTAAGTATCAATTGCTTGTTAGTCTTGTTATTGTTAGAATAGATAGTATTACTTTTTATATATATATATATATATATATATATATATATATATATATATATATATATATATATATATATATATATATATATAAATTATATAAAGTGATTTTTCTTCCTTTCCATATATATATATATATATATATTTATATATGAAGAAAGGTGATAATTGAATAATGTGTAAAGTTTAATGGAGCAAGAAAGAAATAGGTATTTTGGGGATGAGGTTATTAGTAAGGAGGGAGGTAATGGGTTGAGTAAGAAAAAAGTTGAAGAATGGTAAATCTGCAGGTATAGATGAAATTACTTGGTGAAATGATCAAGAACGGAGGCGAGATGGTGATTGATTGGATTTGGAAGTTGTGTAATAAAGCGTTTATGGAGGGTATAGTTCCAAGGGATTGGAGGAGAGCGGTAATAGTACCCTTATATAAGGATAAGGGAGAAAAGGGGAACTGTAGAAATTATAGGGGAATAAGTTTATTGAGTGTTGTAGGGAAGGTATATGCTGGTATTTTGGTCGAAAGAGTGCGTCGAGTGACTGAAGGACTGATTGGTTAAGAACAAGGTGCGTTTAGGAGTGGTAGAGGATGTGTGGATCAAATCTTTACATTGAAACAAATGATTGAGAAAATGAGGGAGAAGAAGAATAAATTGTATTTAGGTTTTATGGATTTGCAACAGGCGTATGATAGAGTTAATAGGGAAGCTTTATGGCAGGTGTTAGTGATATATGGTGTTGGTGGTAGGCTTCTGAATGGAATCAAAAGTTTGTATGACGATAGTGAAGCGTGTGTAAGAATAAATGGTGTCAATGGTGATTGGTTTAGGATTAATAGTAGAGTGAGACAGGGTTGTGTTATGTCTCCTTGGTTATTCAATTTGTATATGGATGGGGTTATGAAAGAATTCGAGGTGGGGATGGCAGGAAATTGTGTTAGAATGGTGGAGAATGGAGATGAGTGGAGGGTGCCCTACCTATTATATGCGGATGATTTGGTTCTGTGTGGCGAATCTGAAAAGAGTTTGAGAGGATTGGTAGAAAGATTTGGCAGGGTGTGTAAAAGGAGGGGCTTGAAAGTAAACGTGGATAAGAGTAAGGTTATGGTTGCGAGTGAGGACAGTCCTCGGTGTGAAGTTATGTTAGATGGTGAGCAGCTGGAACAAGCGTCTGAGTTTAAATATTTAGGGTATATGTTGGATGAGAAGGGAACGGACAATGCAGAGTGTAGTAGGAAAGTTGTGAATGGCAGGAAGGTGGCTGGTGCAATTAAATCGTTGGTGAATGTAAAGGGACTAAGTCTTGAGTGTGCTGGGTCTTACATGAGGGTATGTTGTTACCTGTGTTATTGTATAGTAGTGAGACTATGGTCTGGAATAAAAAGTATAGATCTAAAGTTCAATGTGTTCAGATGGACAATCTTAGGGGTGTGCTAGGTGTGAGAAGAATTGATAAAATGAGGAATGAACTTATTAGAGAGTGGTGTGGTGGTGTGAAGAAAGGGGTAAATGAGAGAATAAATGAAAGTATGTTGAGATGGTTTGGTCATATGGAAAGGATGAATGATAGTCGGTTGGTTAAGCGGATGTATAGTGGCGAGTGTGTTGGGAACCGACCGGCTGGGAGACCGAAGAAAAAGTGGATTGAGTCAGTAAACGAATGTTTGAAGGAGAGAAATGTGAGTTTGGTAGAGGCGAGAAGAAAGGTGTATAACAGGAGTGAATGGCGGGGGATTGTGAGGGGGTATGGTTGTGGCCCACCTGGGCCAAGGGATGGTTTCTGCGGTGACGATCTACCACAGTGAGTGTCCATCCTTGTCCCATGAAGCTTTGGGTGGATTTCCTGACTGCGATGAGTTCTCACTATAATTTAGTGAGGGGGCGGTAAGGCTGGGCTTTCTTTTCAAGGCTTATGTCATGTTCTTCTACTGCTTTTCTTTTCCGATGCTCGTCGCTTCCTCCCATTCTTGGGAAAATATAGGAAGATAAAGAAAGAAAGAGATATATGCCACAAGTTAAAGCGCAAGATTCTCATCAGACCAAGATTGGGATCTTCAAAATTCTCTCGTCCCTCACCAACAAGAAAATGTGGTGTTACCACGTCAGGGTTTGTGCGCCGCCGCGCTTCCGGAGAAATCCGAGATCATTCCCAGGACTCTCTACCACTCAACTACTTTATTTCTCCTTCTACTCATTATGAGGCATACTTTCCCAGCTTATGCCTCAGCCTTACTCCTAAAAGCCGGCGACATGGAAATAAACCCTTGACCTGGAATCTACAAATGTCCAATATGCAACAAGATGGTGAGGAGAAACTCCATAAACTGCAATAGATGCAAACAATGGATTCACAAACACTGTTCCCCTTTCACCACGCTACCCCCTTCAAAACACAATTGGATCTGTCAAGTCTGCGCTCCACCCACAATAACCCCCACAACACATACATCACAAACAAACCCACAACATAAACATATTACAATTCAACACAAACGGACTACACAAAAACCAAAGAAATAGAAGTCTTCTTAAAACAACACAACACACACATATCCATGATACAAGAAGCCTACCTACCCGAAAACTATCCAGAACCAAAATTCTATGGCTATGATGCCATCCTTACACCCCCAAACCCCCCAAAATCACACTCTACTAACCCTTATACACAACTCACTATCTGGTTTATGGAATGGTTTTAACACCATTCAGTCGTAAATTGTAAAACAAGTTATAGTTGGTGATATTAAGTTTATTTGAAAAAGAATCCTGACTAGCTGTGTCTCAGACAATAATAAAATATTAGGTTGAGTTAGAACCAAAAAGGAAAGGGAAATGCAACTGCAACTGCCAAAAAATTTCCGAATTTTAAAAACAAAATAGGTTTCATCATTTCTGGTTAGTTTCATCTATATGAGAAAAATTTGTAGCTTTGAAGCTTTAGTGTAATCAAATTTTTGGGAAATGACGAATGATCCCTGGATCATTTTATGAAAAAGTCAAAAGGCCATTGGTTCTGAATTTTAAAGGAATTGAATTGCATAATAACAATAAAGACGACAAAATGGATCCCGAATTTTAACCAGTTTTATTTATAAAACATTAAAAAGGCTTTCATGGAAAGAGATTCCTTGATATCGTACTTAAAACACTGATAAAGTGCAGTATGCATAAGTACTTGATAAGAAACAGTGGCCTGAAACTGCTGAAACTCAATTGACATTTTAAGAAGGAATGGGATATTGTCATCAATTTTAATTAAATGAAATTTTTACAATAAGTGGGTTTTAGGAGCAGCCATATGAAAAAAAAATGGGGGGGCGGGAAACCAATTATGATATCTACTTTGACTTTAATACGATGGAACAAAGATTTTTACAAATGAATTTGATTGTTACCCCAACTTTAACCTCTTTATCACCCTTTAACTATTTCATCCCAACAGATAAGTGGGTTCCTAGAACCCCCCCCCTTAACAAAAAAAAAAAACGTGACAGCAAAGCAGCTATTAATTCTAACTCTAAGTAACTGAAGTTGATAAAATTTTCTGCAAAATTATCATTAATTTTTTTTTAATTCAAAATTCTTAATGATTGAAAGTAGTCACAAAATTAAAATTAAAATTATACTTACCATCTGTTTTTCCAACTCTTCCTCCAAAGCTCTAATCTGTGCTATTTTTTCTGTTATTTCTTGACATTGCTGTTCCATGGTTTGAATCATTTCTTCATAATTTTCATTAGCTAAATGAACACCATTCTTCTCTCTACTAGCTAATAAATCACGACGCAATTTTTCAATTTCATTGGTATATTCCTATTCAATATATATATATATATATATATATATATATATATATATATATATATATATATATATAACTAACTATATATATATATATATATATATATATATATATATATATATATATATACTGTATATATATATATATATATATATATATATATATATATATATATATATATATATAGTGGCGGCTCGTGGTAAAAATTCTTGAGTAGGCAAAAT
>JABUQX010143535.1:0-17500 GCA_015478945.1 Trachelipus rathkii | reverse complement strand
ATGGTTGGATAGGTGGTCAAAAAAGGGATGGTATAACAGGTGGTTTTGGGGTGGCAGGAGAAAATGAGAATGGTAGGAAGGTGATTGATTTCTGTGAAGAGAGAGGTATGTGTGTAAGTAATACTTTTTTTTAAACACAAGAGTATCCATAAGTATACTAGTATTTGGTGTAGGTAGAGATGGTATCGAAGTGAAAAGTATGATTGATTTAGTGTTGGTGAAGGAGATGTTGAAGTATGTGTTGGATGTTAAATCAGTTAGGGGTTTAGGAATGGGATTATCAGATCATTATGTTGTTCTATGTAAAAATTAAGTTAGTGGGGGCTTGGAGATGGAGGAGGTGATACGAAGGAAGTAGGTAAAATTAAGAGTGAGAAGTTAAGTGTGCAAGAGATAATAAGGATAAGTATGTAAGAGCGCTCGCTAGTAAAACGGTTGAATGTGAACAAGTTGATACTGAACAAATCTGGGGGCAAATGAAGGAAGCAATTGTTAGTAGTGCAAAGGAAGTGTGTGGATGTGCTAAAGTAGGAAGTAAGAATGTTAACAGCGAATGGTGGAATGAAGAGGTGATGAAAGCGGTAAAAAGAAAAAAAAGAGGCGTGGTTGAATGAACTAAAAGGAAATTATGATTCAAAGAAAGATGCTTGGAATTATATAAGGAGGAAAAAAGAAATACTAAAAGGTGTATACGTAGGAGAAAACAAGAGGTAAATGAACAGTTTGGAAGGAGGATGAATGAGGACATACAAGAAAATAGGAAGCTCTTCTGGAAGGAAGCGCGAAAGGTTAAGAATGAGAATAAGGGGAATCTGCTTAGAATAATGAATAGGGATGGTGCTTTTGTAACTGATGAAATGGATGTGAGGGGAGTGTGGAAGAACACTTCAAAATCTGCACAATATTAACAGTAATGATGAGGTGTTAGTGAATGTGTGTGGGTTTGATGGTGCAAGAAGGAATAGGTATTTTGGGGATGAGGTTATTAGTAAGGAGGAGGTAATAAGTAGAGTGAAAGTTAAAGAATGGTAAATCTGCGGAGTATAGATGAAATTACTAGTGAAATGATCAAGAGAGCAGGAGGCGAGATGGTGATTGATTGGATTTGGAAGTTGTGTAATAAAGCGTTTATGGAGGGTATAGTTCCCAGGGATTGGAGGAGAGCGGTAATAGTACCCTTGTATAAGGGTAAGGGAGAAAAGGGGAACTGTAGAAATTATAGGGGAATAAGTTTATTGAGTGTTGTAGGGAAGGTATATGCTGGTATTTTTTTGTTCGAAAGAGTGCGTCGAGTGACTGAGGGACTGATTGGTGAAGAACAAGGTGCGTTTAGGAGTGGTAGAGGATGTGTGGATCAAATCTTTACATTGAAACAAATGATTGAGAAAATGAGGGAGAAGAAGAATAAATTACATTTAGGTTTTATGGATTTGCAACAGGCGTATGATAGGGTTAATAGGGAAGCTTTATGGCAGGTGTTAGTGATATATGGTGTTGGTGGTAGGCTTCTGAATGGAATCAAAAGTATGTATGACGATAGTGAAGCGTGTGTAAGAATAAATGGTGTCAATGGTGATTGGTTTAGGATTAATAGCGGAGTGAGACAGGGTTGTGTTATGTCTCCTTGGTTATTCAATTTGTATATGGATGGGGTTATGAAAGAATTCGAGGTGGGGATGGCAGAAAATGGTGTTAGAATGATGGAGAATGGAGATGAGTGGAGGGTGCCCTACCTATTATATGCGGATGGTTTGGTTCTGTGTGGCGAATCTGAAGAGAGTTTGAGAGGATTGGTAGAGATTTGGCAGGGTGTGTGAAAGGAGGGGCATAGTAAACGTGGATAAGAGTAAGGTTATGGTTGTGAGTGAGGACAGTCCTCAGTGTGAAGTTATGTTAGAAGGTGAGCAACTAAGAACAAGTGTCTGAGTTTGCACATATTTGGGGTATATGTTGGATGAGAAGGAACGGACGATGCAGAGTGTAGTAGGAAAAGTTGTGAATGGCTGTGGGAAGGTGGCTGGTGCAATTAAATCAGTGGTTTGGTGAATGCAAAGGAACTAAGTCTTGGAGTGTGCTAGGGTCTTACATGAGGTATGTTGTTACTGTGTTGTGTATGGTAGTGAGACTATGGTCTGGAATAAAAGAAGTATAGATCTAAAGTTCAATGTGTTCAGATGATATGGACAATCTTAGGGTGTGCTAGGTGTGAAGAATTGATAAAGAGAGGAATGAACGTATTAGAGAGTGGTGTGAGGTGTGAAGAAAGGGAGTAAATGAGGAGAATAAATGAAAATATATTGAGATGGTTTGGTCATGTGGAAAGGATGAATGATAGCCGGTTGGTTAAGCGGATATATAGTGGTGAGTGTGTTGGGAACCGACCGGCTGGGGAGACCGAAGAGAAAGTGGATTGAGTCGGTGAACGAATGTCTGAAGGAGAGAAATGTGATTTGGCAGAGGCGAAAATAAAGGTGCATGATAGGAGAGAATGGCAGGGTTTTGTTGGGGGCATGTTTGTGGCCCACCTGGGCCAGAGGATGAACCCTTACATTGACAATTTACCATAGGAGGGTCCGTCGCAGTCCCATGATGCTCTAGGGTGGATTTTCTCTGTGACGAGCTCTCGCTAATTAATGGTACAGAGAGGGGGCGGTAGGCTGGGCTTTCTTTTGTCGACGTTTGTCATGTTCTCCAACTGCTCTTTTCCGATGCTTGTACGGCACCTTACCCCCAATCTTGGGGCAAGGAGGAAGGTGAAGAAAGAAAGAAAGAAATATATAATAATAGCATATATATAGCAATTTAAATATATTTATATATATATATATATATATATATATATATATATATATATATATATATATATATATATATATATATATATATAACATATTATATATATATTTAATTATATATATTATATATATAAATATATATATATATATACTATATTCTTATATATATATATATATATATATAATAATATATATAACCTTAATATATATATATATATATATATATATAATAATATATAATATATATCATATATATATATATAATAACAACATGCTATATGATCTAAAGTTCAATGTGTTCAGAAGGACAATCTTGAGACATGATAGAGTGTGAAATTGATAAAATGAAGAATGAACTTATTAGAGAGTTGTGTGGTGTGAAGAAAGGGTAAATGAGAGAATAAATGAAAGTATGTTGAGATGGTTTGGTCATGTGGAAAGGATGAATGATAGTCGGTTGGTTAAGCGGATGTATAGTGGTGAGTGTGTTGGGGACCGACCGGCTGGGAGACCGAAGAGAAAGTGGATTGAGTCGGTGAACGAATGCCTGAAGGAGAGAATGTGAGTTTGGCAGAGGCGAGAATAAAGGTGCATGATAGGAGAGAATGGCGGGGTTGTGTGAGGAGCATGGTTTGTGGCCCACCTGGGCCAGGGTATGAACCCTTGAGATACCACAGTGAGGGCCCGTCGCGGTCCCATGAATCTCTAGAGTGGATTTTCTGTCTGTGACAGTTTTTCACTAATTAATGGTACACACAGGGGGCGGTAAGGCTGGGGCTTTCTTTTCGACATTTGTCATACTCTCCTACTGCTTTCTTTTCCGATGCTTGTGGCGCACCTTACTCCCCAGTCTTGAGGGAAGAAAAGAGAGAGTAGAATAAGGAAGAAAAAGAAAAAGAATATATATATATATATATATATATATATATATATATATATATATATATATATATATATATATATATATATATATATATATATATATATATATACCTATACAAATAACTCTCTATGAAATTTGGTATAAGAATTATATATATATATGAGAATAAGTGGTAAAGGATGTGTAGATCAAATTTTTACATTAAAACAAATGATTGAGAAAATGAGAGAAGAATAAATTGTATTTAGGTTTTATGGACTTGCAACAGGCGCATAACAGGATTATTATGGAAGCTCTCTGGCAGGTGTTAGTGATATATGATGTATGGTGGTAGGCTTCTGAATGAGTCAAAAGAATGTATGTCGATAGTGAAGCTTGTGTAAGAATAAATGGAGTTGAGACTGAATGGTCTAATATTAATAGTGGGGTGAGGCAGGGATATATTATGTCTCCTTGGCTATTTAATTTGTATATGGATGGGATGATGAAAGAATGTTAGAGGAAGATGTTGGACTGATGGAGAATAGGAGAGAGCGGATGGTGCATTACTTATTGTATGCTGAAGAATTGATTTTATGTGGTGAATCAGAAGAGTATGAGGAGGATTGGTAGAAGGGTTAAAAAGGGGGTATATAAGGAGTTTGAAAGTAAATGTAGGTAAGAGTAAGGTGATGGTACTGAGTGAGGAGAGTTTGCAGTGTGAAGTCACATTAGATGGTAAGCAATTGGAACAAGTATCTGAGTTTAAATATTTAGGCAATATGTTGGATGAAAAGGGAACGGATGATGCAGTGTAGTAGGAAATTTGTAAATTGAAAGGTGGCTGCTGCAATTAACCCTTGGTGAATACAAAGGAAAAGTCTTGGGTGAGCTAGGGTTTTACAGAAGGATATGCATTACCAATGTTATAGTAGCGAAACTATGATGTGGAATAAGAAGAGTACAGATCGAAGGTGCAGTCTATCCAAATGAGATAAAGTGAGTTTCAGGAGTAATATATCAAATATAAATGTTAATGATAGTTAATATATAATACTTACACATATGAGTTCTTTTTTATTAAACCTCTGATTAACTTCTGGTCTATTTTGTATATTCTTTGCTCTATGTGCATAATCAAGTGTAGACAAAGTTTCTTCAAGATTATTAGAAGAAGGAGATACAGTAGCAATGATAGAAGTCTTTGTACGTCCTCCAAGAGCATCCTGCAGTAGCCTTGTTAGTTTCGATTCTCTAAAATATTGTTATTACATAAAATATTAGGAAGTAATGAACTAAGTAAAAACTAAAGTGGCAGAAAAAAAGGAAACATTTTTAAAAAGAAAATAAATTATTTATAAATCCAATTTAGTAATTAAAATTACAAAGTCAAAATAAAATATCCAAACTGAAATTACCTGTAGGAATGTGAGGGGTGCTTTTCCACTAAAGTAATGACTCTTCCTAAGGATTGGCACAGTGACTGATTAATGTTACCAGCCTCTCTAGCACGTTTATCAACAGCACCAGATCTCCCAATGTTCTCTGACCCAGCTAAATCTACTAAATGCAGCTTTCCTGTCTGAAGAATTGGGAAACAAGGGGGAAAAAATTAGTTTTTGGCCAATAATATTAATAATAATAATCTTCATCTTCCTTTTTTAGACTGGGGGTATGGTGAGTGACATGCATCGAAAAGAAAAGCAGTAGAAGAATATGACAAAAGTCGAAGAAAGCCCAATTACCGCTGCCTCTATACCTATTAGTGCAGAACTCGTCGCAATCAGAAAACACCCGTAGAGCTTCACGTGGGACAGCGGGACCTTCACTATGGCATATCGTCAGGTGAAGGCGGCTATGCATGGAGCTTATCGAAACTTTGTCAGTCACCACGGGTATGCCAGTGAGGCTGTTGAGCCAGTTAGTTGTTAACACGCAAACCTTTTTCCTACAAGCGATGGAAAAGATTTGTATTTGGCAAACCAAGCAATGAGCAAAGCTCTGCCAAAAATGACCCATACAGACATGATGGGGGGTTTGGCAAAGGGTTCGACAAATTCCGTACGGTGAGCTGCCTTAAGGGTTCACACGGCGCCGCCAGCATACCCCCCTCACAAAGTCCCGCCATTCCTCCTATTATACACCTTTCCTCTCTCCTCTTCCAAACATTTCTTTCCTGCAGACATTCCTTTACTGACTAATCCACTTTTTTTTCGGTCTCCCTGCCGGTCAGTTCCCAACACACTCACCACTATACATCCGCTAACCAACCGATTTCATCATTCATCCTTTCCACATGACCAAACCATCTCAACATACTTCATTAATTTCTCTCGTTTACCTCTTTCTTCACACCACACAACTCTTCTAATACGTTCATTCCTCATTTCATGAATTTTCTCTCACACCTAACACGCCTCAAGATTGTCCATCCGAACACGGTCCTTAGATCTATACTTCTTATTCCGACCATAGTCTCACTATTTTTACAATAACACAGGTAAATTAAACATACCTCGCAAGACCCTAGCGCACTAAAGACTTAACTTTTGCATTCACCAACAATTTAATTGCACCAGCCACCTTCCTGCCATTCATTTACTTCTCTTAATACACTCTGCACTGTATCCGTTCCTCTCATCCAACATATGCTCCTAAATATTTAAAACCTTGTATTACCTTGTTCTAGCTGCTCACCATCTCACATGACTTCACACTGTGAGGACTGTCCTCACTCACAAACCATAACCTTACTCTTGTCTACGTTTATTTTCAAACCCCTCTCTTATACACCACCCTGCCAATCTCTCTACCAATCCTCAAACTCTCTTCAGATCGCCAGGCTGCAAAGAACCAAATCCATCCATAATAGGGTAGGGCAATCTCTCCACTCATCTCTCCATTCTCCATCATTCTAACACCATCTGCCACCCCACTCTAATTCTTTCATAACCATCCATGCGCAAATTGAATAACCAAGGAGGTGAGAACACAACACTGTCTCATTCCGCTATTAATACCAAACTAATCACTTTCCACTCATTTATTCTTACACACACCTCACTCATCCTCATACATACTTTTTGATTCCATTCAGAAGCCTACCACCAACACCATATCACTAACACCTGCCATAGAGCTTCCCTATTAACCCTATGATACGCCTGTTGCAAATCCATAAAACTCCAAAGTATACTTATTCTCTCTCATTTTCTCAATCATTTGTTTCAATGTGTAAAGATTTTATCCACATATCCCTACCACTTTTAAACGCACGTTGTTCTTCACCAATCAGTACTTCAGTCACTTGACGCACTTTTCTATTAAAATACCAGCAAATATCTTCTCCCTACAATACTCAATAAACTTACCCTATAATACTTACAGTAGCCCTTTATCTCCCTTGCAATCTCATATAAGGGTACTATTACTACTCTCCAATCCTTTGGATCACCATTCTCTCCATAAACGCTTTATTACACAACTTCCAAACCCAATCAATCTCCATCTCGGCCTCCGTCCTTTGATCATTTCACCAGTAATTTCCATCTATACCCGCAGATTTACCATTCTTTAAATCCTTCTTACCTCTACCCATTCCCTCCTCCTTGTTAATAACCTCATATATATATATATATAGTGAAGAGTTATATATATATATATATATATATATATATATATATATATATATATATATATATATAAATATAAAAATATATATAGAAAAAAATATATAATGATAAAACAATTTAAAATAATAAATTACTGTTGGAGCTTCAAAAGAAAAAAAAAAGCTAGCTGGAGGTTTAGATGCCCCTTCTAACACTAACAAAAAAAAACAGCTATCCTTGCCTTACATATCTCAATTGTAGTAAAATCTATTATAGCAATAATAATTATGATTAACGTTCTGTTTGTAATAATAACAACAATACTCGTTCATTTTACAATAATAATCATAATGTTGATTATAATAATAACAATAATAAGTAATAATAATAATAAATAATAGTAATAATAATAATCAAATCAATAAAAATAATAAATAATAGTAATGATAATAATCAAATCAATCAAATCAAAAATACTTCATTCTCTCCATGGAATTTATTACATAGTTATGCTTACATAATAATACATAAAAATACATAGACGAAAAAGTTAATAAAATAATAATAATAATAATAATAATAATAATAATAATAATAATAATAATAATAATAATACCTTCATAAGTTCATCTCCATCTAATGTAGATTCTTTAATAATAACAGTAACTGTAAATACTGTGTGAGATCTGCTTGAATGAGCATTCATAAGCGTAGCCGCTGTCTGTCTTTTCGCTGAGCCCTTTTCAATGATGCTGTATACATCAGACTTAGTGCGAACGTGAACCTCTTCTAATCCACTAATTATACAGGAACCCTTTCTAGTAGAATCTTCATATAGTCTGTAAATTAATTAAAATAATGCCAAATAATAACAATTATAATACCAAATAATAATAATTATAATACCAAATCAATAATAATAATAATATAATAATAATAATAATAATAATAATAATAATAATAATAATAATAATAATAATAATAATAATAATAATAATAATAATAATAATAGCTTTTCTTTCAATTTGTGTATTGGTGTATTCTGTTGATTTGGAGAACAACCTGTCCAACTATCATCCTATCCTACAACTATTTTTCTGAGACCGATATCTGGGAAATCCTTCTTTAATGAAATTAATAGGTACCGTATATCTAACTTTAACCACGTCCATAATTTTGTTCCTATGCTAAAAAGAACACTTCTGTAACCAGGGTGACAAAAAAAAAATAAAAAATACACTAGTTAAAAAATTGAAAAATCTTTGAGGTTTAAAGAAAACATTCCAATTAATAATTGAAATATCCTTTTATATAAAACTAGTTATTACTTTAGTAGAATTTAATATATAATTCACCAATGCTATACATACAGACCTCTCTATAACAAAAAAAATAAGACTAAAAATATTAAAACATTAATTTCATCAAAATAACACAATACTCGAATTTAAATTTTTTTTTTCTGGGCTTTTCAACTCCTAGTTTGTTTCTGAGTTTATTCCATACAAAATCAAATGTTGAGAAGACCATTTAAATTCACCATAAGATTGCAGGAGAGCAATGAAATGTCACAAAACTCATTAAGCTCTTATAGATATTAATTATCTTGTATACCATTTTTCATTTACATATGATTAAGCCCAACTCTAGTTGGTAGGAGCTTCAGATTGATAGTGTTGGGTGACCTAAATGGTTGGATAGGTGGTCAAAAAAGGGATGGTGTAACAGGTGGTTTTGGTGTGTCGGGAGAAAATGAGAATGGTAGGAAGGTGATTAATTTCTGTGAGGGGAGAGATATGTGTGTAATACTTTCTTTAAACACATGGGTATTTATAGTTATACTAAAGTTGGTGTAGGTAGAGATGGTATTGAAGTGAAAAGTATGATTGATTATGTTGGTGAAGAAGATGTTGAAGTATGTGTTGGATGTTAAATCAGAGATGGGATTACGAATGGGATTCTCGGATCATTATGTTGCTTTAACTAAAATTAGGTTAGTGGGGGCTTGGATGGAGAGGAAGGTGATAAGGAAGGAAGTGGGTAGAATTAAAAATGAGAGTTAAGTTAACAAGGTAATAAGGATACATTTCAGAGCGCTTGCAACAAATCCATGAATATAAGTGAACAAGTGCAAACTGAACAAATCTGAAGTAATGATGGGAAGCAATTGAGTTAAAAACAAAAGGTAAGTATATTTGATAAAGTGAGAAGTAAGAATGTTAACAGTGAGTGGTGGAATGAAGAGGTGATGCAAGGGCTAAAAGTAAAATGAAGCGTGGTTGAATGTACTAAAAGCCAATGATGAGGTTTCCAAAGGAAGATGTTTGGAATTTAAAAGAAGGAAAGGAATGCTAAAAGATACATAAGGAAAAAGAGGTAAAATGAACAGTTGAATGAAAGGAGGATGAATGGGGACTTAATAGGGAATAGGAAGCTCTTCTGGAAGGAAGTGCGAAAGGTTAAGAATGAGAATAAGGGAAATCTGCAAGAATAATGAATATTGATGTGCTTTCGTAAACTGACGAAATGGATGAGAGGAGAAGTGGATGGAACACTGAAAATCTGAATAGCATTGGTAGTAATGAAGAGTGATACTAAATGTGTGTGGGTTTGATGCAAGTGAATAGTGGATTACAAAGCAGGTCATTATATGAGGAGGTAATGGGCTGATCGAGAAAAATTCCAAGAATGGTAAATCTGCAGGTATAGAGGAAATTACTGATGAAAATGATCAAGAACTGAGGTGAGATGGTGATTGAGTGGATTTGGAGTTGTGTAACAAAGCTTTTATGGAAGGTATAATTCCAGGATTGAGGAGTATATAATAGTATTCTTATATGTAGGGAGGATAAGGTCAACTATAGGAATTATGTAAATTAGTTTATTGAGTGTTGTATGAAGGCAAGACTGAAAGTAGGGCTTTAGCCTTATATGCACTGATGTTACTTGGGGAGCCACTAGTGAAGAACAAGGTGCGTTTAGAAGTGGTAGAGGACGTGTAGTTCAAATTTTAAATAGAAACAAAATTGAGAAATGAGAAAAGAAGAAATAAATTATATTTAGGCTTTATGGATTTTAACCAGCGTATGATAGGATTAATAGAAAGCTCTCTGGCAAGTTTTAGTGATATATGGTGTTGGTGGTAGACTTGAATAAAATCAAAAGTATGCGATAAAGCAAGAATAAAATGATGTTGAAAGTAATTGGTTTAATGAAGTTAATAGCGGAGTGAGGCAGGGATGTGTTTTGGTTCCTTGGTTATTCCACTGTATATGGATTAGCTAAGGAAAGAATCTGAGGTGGGATGGCAGGAAATGGTGTTAGAATGAGCGAAAATGGAGATGAGGGAGGGTGCCCTACCTATTATATGGATGATTTGGTTCTGTGTGGCTGAATCTGGAAGAGAGTTTGAGATGGATTTGCAGATTTGGGGTAGGTAAAAGGAGGGCTACAGCAAACGTGATAGTGGTGCCATGTTGTGAGTGAGGACAGTGGTCCTCGGTGTGAAGTTATGTTGATGGTGAGCAATTGAAACAAGTGTCTGAATTTAAATATTTAGGATATAATGTGGATGAAAAGGGAACGGATGAAGCAGAGTATAGTAGGAAAGTTGTGAATGGTAGAAGGTGATGGAGCCTAATTAAATCCTTGCAGATTTGGTGGATGGAAAGCGTATCTTCCAAGTCTTTGAGTCCGCAAGGTCTTACATGAGGGTGTTGCCTGTGTTAATATATATAGTGGTGAAACTAAGGTCTGGAATAAGAGGTTTAGGTCTAAAATAATGTCTTCAGATGGACAATCTTAGAGGTGTGATAGAAGAATTGATAAAATGGAAGAATGAACGCATTATGCGAGTTCCGTGTCTGGAAAGGAGGAGGCTGTTGACTTGATGGAGGGGAGAAACGTGGATATGTTGGGGGTCTGTGGGGTGAGGTACCTGGGAGAGGGAATCAGAAGGCTACAGAAGGATTATGTAATAATCTTCAAGGGTACAGAAGATGAAAGAAGACATGGTGTAGTGATTATTATAAGACCGGGACTGTACAAAAAAGTGACGTGATGGAGACATTGCTAATGGACAAACGGGTAATTGCTATGACACTGAAAATAGGAGGCGAAACACTGAGCATAATCCAGGTATACACACCACATCAAGGCAAATCGGTAGAGGAAAAGATGGATAGTAAATTTCAGTTACAACAAATGTATGACACGGTAAGAGGGGATAGGAAGATAGTCATGGGAGACTTGAATGCTCATGTAGGAAGGTGCAGCTAGAGGGGGATGAGTTAGTACTGAGAGTTTGGCGTGGGAGAGAGAAACGTTTAAGGAGAACATCTGATTGATTTTGCAGTGAGAAATAACACGGCTATAATGAACACTTTCTTTGAACATGAGGAAAGTAAGAAATGGACATGGTATAGGTGAAACATTGAAGAGAAAAGATATGTGGAAAAATAGATGATTGATATGTTGTTGACGAACGATAAGTCTTTGAGGATGTGAAAATAATCCCAACTATTTCTTGGATTCCGACCACAGAATGGTGTTTGGCAAGTGAAGGTGGAAGCCACAAAAAAAGAAAAAGAAAACAACGAAAGAAAGATATTATGTGGAGAAACTGAAGGAGAGGAGAGTAATGGAAGAGTTCAATGAAAAAATCTTACTGGAACTTGCTAGAGAAACTTTATTAAACTAAATATTCAGAATTTTAAGGTTAAAAATTTAAATTCCTTATAGAAAGATCCGGTGAGAGGTCTGATATTAAAAAATATCTGGCTGGAGCAGGAACTTTTTGAAAAGGCAGGATATCCAGTAGAAGCAGGAACCAGACACTCTTACATCAATAATAATAATAATAATAATAATAATAATAATAATAATAATAATAATAATAATAATAATAATAATAATAATAATAATAATAGTTACCTTAGTTTTGATAAATCATCATGAGCTGATAACAGATCAAATAGTTCTTCATTGTATAGTTCAAGAAATGAAACTTTCATAGTGAATTCATTCTTTTGAATTCGAAGTTCATCAAAAAGTTGATTCACACATCTTGGGATTATCCCAGCACCGCTTAAATTCTGAAAAAGAAAAACACACACATATAACACTGACTTATATTTAACAAACTACAACACATAAAGCTAAGAAAATTTAAATTGTATAAAAAATTAATATAGCTAAATAGAGCCAAAAAAAAAAAAAAATTGAAATGTTTGTGCATAGGAGGAGGAGGGGGAGGACAGAACACTGACTAGCAAAGACTTTACAGTTCACTCAAGGCTAGTCTGAGGCTTAGAACATTAGAACTAACCTTCCAAGAGGTGAACATCAAACTGTTATATAAGTTCGGCGCCCAAATTTCAAGATGTACTTTTAACATTTACCAAATGATGTCAATAGCTTATTTGTCACAACTCACAACTAATTCTAGTGTTTTAATAAAGTAAAAATCGAGTTGAATTGAAGTTCAAAGACCAATTTTCTTAAGGTGTATAACTGTATTTGTAACCTTTTCTTGAATGAATCGATGTTGCCGCTGTTCATTATTTCGTAAGAAAGACTATTCCACTTCTCAATTACATCATAAGTGAAGAAATTCTTTGCTATGTTGGTTTGAAATAGCTTATTATTATGTGTTACATCATTAAAATCGCATCTAAAGAATTACCTATAATCAATATTGTCAAATTTATTTAGTATTTTGAAAACTTCTATTAACTTTTCCTGTCAATCTTCTTTTGTTCTAAGAATGAATATCTAGCTCATATAATGCTGCTCATGACTTATCATTTCCGGAAATAATTTGGTTGCCATTCTTTGAATTCTTTGAATTTTTTCATGTCCTTTGAGGAATGAACTCCAAAAACTGAATGAGATCTAAACTAACGTTTATAGTGGATACTATTATATTTTTTTAGTTTATATTAAAGTTTCTGGCAATAAAATCTAGAGCTTTATTAGCTTCCTAACAGCTTCAGCACATCGTTTTGCTAACTTTAAATCCTTATTAATATTCCTAGATCATTTTCCTCATTGACAACTTTGATAACGGAGTCATCTAATTCTGTAATCATATTCATCGTTCCTACTCCCAAAATGTATAACATTACATTTATTTGTAGTAAATTTCATTTGCCATGTTTTTGACCAATTTACAATCTTCTTCAAAATCGCTTTGGAGTAATTAATAATCTTTCACACTTATGCGATTTCCAAGTTTCGCATCATCCATTGCAAATTCCGGGAAATAGTCTTCTAAAAATTATCATATATGTTATTTACCAAAATATAATGAACAGTATTGGACCTAGGGCAGATCCTTGGGGTACACCACTAATAACATTCACCCAATCTGAGCATTCACCATTGGTAACGACTAGTTGTTGTCGATCCAATAGCCAATTTTTAATCCAATTTAAAGTCTTCCCCAAATACCACATGAGCTATAAGCTTAACATAATCTATTTATAATTGTATCAAATGCCTTTGAGTCTAAGTAAATGACATCGAAACAGTCATATTACTTCAACATCGTCACAATCCTCGTGCGATAATAATGGCATTTTATAATATGAACTATTTCTTCTAAAACCGTGTTGGGAATTTTTGAGCAATCCATTATCTTCAAGATGTGCAACTAATCTATTAGTTAGTATTGCTTCAAAAATTTTGTCAACTTTTGTCAATTTAATAGGTCTGTAGTTATTCAGGATCTTACAATCTCCTTTTTGAAAATGGGAGTTATATTAGCAAGTTTGAAATCATGAGGTATTAATCCTTTCTTTAAAGACTTACTGGTAAGCATTGTTTAAAGGTTGTCCCTAATATATCTTTCTAATTATTGAAATGCATTGGATAGTATCCATCTGGTACAGGTGATTTATTTATTAATAGTTTATCAATCCGGAAAGCAACTTCCTCTTCTAGAATTTCAAAAGTATCTGAAATATTGTCTGCATGAAAATCCCCTAAGTTTTTCATGATAGGCATGCTATCTAGATTCTCTTTCATAAAAATTGTTGAGAAAAAGTTATTTAAAATGTCTGCCATATCAGCACTGTTTGATTTTGAATTTCCATTAATGTCCAGTAATGGTCTAATTCCTTAATGGTACTTTTGTTATTAACATATTTATAAAACTTTTTAGGAATAATTTTCCTTTCTATGGCATTATTAATTTCATAGCTTCGTTTATAGCATCTAATTAATCATTTGCAGCTTCGACGAAGTTGTAACTATTATGTAACTATTATTATTTTCCACTGAAGGAGAAAACTTTGAAAGTTTATAAGCTCTATTTCTATTACTTAAAGAATCTCTAATTTCATTATTCCACCATGGCTTTGAATTTGGTAAAGTTAATTTCATTTTACACGGAACAAAGTCTTTTCCTTTGTCTTTAAATGTCTGTAGAAATGTATCCCACATTACATTTGCATTTCCTGTTAATATTTCATCCCAATCATAGACAGATAAACTGTCCTTTAAGCCATTAAAATTGGCATTCTTAAAATCTGGAATTTTCAAGTAATTGTTATGTATTTTGTTTTCAATATTAATGGTAAAATTGATAATTTTATGAGCACTTTTACCAATAGGTTCGATAACCTGAAAACTTCTAACCAAGATCTTATGAGTTTGAAGTCTAGTCAGCAACTAGAATTCAGAATTGCATAGAAATGCAGAGAAAAAACAAAGTAACTATTTGAAGGAAAAAGACAAATTTATAGAGGAGGAGGAGGACTAATCAAGAAAGAGAGAGGTCTACACCTAAAACCTCAAATATTATCCCATTGAATGGTATAGAGTCTAGTATCAGTAAAAATTGCTGATACCAAACCTGTGTGTAAACAACTGGAAATTTATATAAAAGACAATCTAGCTCGTCAACTACTGTTTACAATATATTTTGATAATTAAATAGTATTTATACATAGGATCTTTTTAAAACAATTCTAAGATCATAATATACATTACTAAATATTTAGGGAGTAGAAACCGTTTTCAGAGCATAAATTTTAACTATGTTGTTTATATTATGACTCCAAATGTCAGTACATTTATACATATTATTATTACAGGGGTCATACTCACTTTTAGGGGTAAAAAAAAAAAATAAGAAAATAGGACACTTTCAATGAAAATGTAGGAAAAAATTTAAAAAAGTAGGTCAAAAGTAGGGCAAAATTTAAGGCTAAATTATTAACTGTTCTTTTATTTTTTGTATATACTACTATTTTCACATATTTGTTAAAATATCCAACTTTCTTTATTTTATTCCACGAATGTAATTAGTTTTTTTATTTTTATCCCCAACCAAATGTGCCGAAGAGATTTAGTTGAAATTTTTCAGCCTCTAGTTCAAATATCAAACTTATTTGTTTCATATTTAATACTAATATAAATGAAAATTACATTACCAATTACATAGTTTGGATGAGTTTTTTATATTATTCAATCAAAATTATGTTCATCATAAAAATAATTAAAACTTAGAATATGTAGCTTGCAATCTTTAAATTTAATCAGCCTTCTCAATGCTGTATTAATTGACAAAGTTAATAGTAGGTAAAAGACAACCAACCTAACCCTGGATGAGGTATGGGTATTTTTTTCTCCCTTTTTTTTTTGGTAATCTTTTAAAATTTAATCTTTCTCTCATAGCTACACCTCCTTTGAAGAAAGCTAAGAAGGTTCGTATCTCTTCATATCAGTGTACCCTGGATGAGGTAGCTATGCTTTTTCCTTATTTTCTTTTTAAAATAACCGTGATATAAAAAACTAGAAAAAATGAAAAAAATAATTTGAAAAAGCAAAGCAGTGGTACTCTCATCACCTTTTTTTTGCAAGCTGCTTCAAGCATAGTCTACCCTAATCTGTAGTCCTTTCATGTCATTAATTTTTAAATGATCTTAATCCTTTAGTACTAGTTTTCCAAAAGGAATTTTAGTTATTGATGTTTGTTGTAGCTTTAGCTTCTTTTCCTGAAAGGATTTTTCTTTGAAGATAGCTTTTCATTTCTCGTGATTTCCTTCAAAATCTTTTTTTTTCATTTTCAAACAGCTCTTGTTCTTTCCATTGTCTTCCTCTTTGTTTTTGTAGTTGGGCCTCGATCCGTTTCTCTTCCTCCAATCTTTTTAAATAAGATTTATGAGCATTTATTCCCTTCTTAATTAAGTCCTTTTATATGGTCACTTATGGACTTCATAACCAAATTAAGCTTTAAGCCATTCTGAAAGGTGTAGCCATTAACTAATGCCTGGGAGAAAGGTTGGTTCCTTGGAACTGTAAGGTAATTTTGAGCGTCAGAAAGCCACATCTACCATCAGCATTTCAAAGTGGAATGATGAGGAAAGCTTTAACCAGACTCATCAACTGAGGATACTTACATTGATTAAAAGTTTTTCTGAAAGAAAATCTTACTCCAATATTGATCAACCCTGAATTTTTTTCCTTCAACTTCAACAAACATTGGGTGAAAAAAAGTAGGAAAAGTAGGACATTTTCTTCAAAAGTAGCACATTTCCTACTGTAGTAGGAAAAGTAAGAAATAATAGATACAATATGAATCTTGTTATTATTATTTTTATATATAAGAGTGGAAAAGGAAGAGATGGTGTTGAAGTGAAAAGTATGCATTTGGTTTTGTGTTGGTGAAGATGTTGAAGGGTGTGGTGAATGTTAAATCAATGAGTTGAGGGTGGGTTCGGGAGGAGAATATCATATGCTTTGTGCAAGATTAAGTTAGTTAGGCTTGGATGGAGAGGAAAGGAAAGAGTGGGGAGAATTAGGGGTGAATGGTTAAGAAAACTGGGTTATAAGAAAAAGTATGTGAGTAAGCTTGTTGTGAAGTTGGATGAATGGAAACATGATGATACTGAACAAATATGGACTCATATGAAGGAAGTGTTTGTTAGCAGGGCAAGAGAAGTATGTGGGTGTGCTAAGGTATGAACAATTTTAATAATGAATGCTGGAATGACTAGGTGATGCAAGCGATAAAAAGTCAAAAAGATGCGTGGAAAGCTAATGATGAGGTTTCAGAAGAAAAGTATATGAAAAAAATGAGGAGGAAAAGAAGCCTAAAAGTTGCATAAGTAGGAGAAAAAAAGAGGCAAATGAACAGTTTGGAAAAATGAATGGGGATTTAAAAAGGAATAGAAGTTGCTCTGGAAGAAAGTATAAAAGGTTAAGAAGAGAGAGTACGGAATATCTTC
>JABUQX010143534.1:5000-26501 GCA_015478945.1 Trachelipus rathkii | reverse complement strand
ACTCATACAACTACCGCGAGCTACGCGCCCTTCTCGAACTCCAAGGTGGAGGTAACACATAAGATGATTCTAACCAGTTTAAGAACCATGCTAGCTGAACCAGGCATGGAAAGTCAAGGATGGTTAGACGTATTACCATTCGTTTTATTCGCACTTCGGCTCGCTCCTATCTCAGAATCCGGCATCTGTCCCAGCAAATTGATGTTCGGGCAAGATATAAACATTCCTGACGGATTGATAGACCCTTCACTCCCAGACGGACCTAAAACCTATGATAATTATATTGAAAAACTGGCAGGACTCATAGCCAAACCACTCTCTCAGAGAACTAACTTAAGAAACAGAAATGTGTTCGTCCCTCGTAATTTAAAAGATGCTCAATATTTGCTGGTAAAGAGTCAACAATACAATCGTGGTAAGCTCTCTCCAAGATTCCACGGACCTTATAGAGTCGTCAAGATCACTAATAATAACGCTCATATTGTGAAAGGAGATAAGGTGGTGGTAGAAAATTTAAGAAATGTCAAAATTTTCTATAATCTCGTTCCTGATCCACCAGAACGCAAGAAAAACGCGGAATAACAGAAGTAGAGAAAAGAAATGAGGAACTGAGGTAAATAGCTCTTGAGGAAAATAAGAGTCTAAGACGTTGCTATGGTAATTAATACGAGAACAATAGTGTTTATAAATGGTATTAAATATTCATATTGTAAGTTCTTTCTCCTTCCACAAGTAGTGTTTTCACCGTTTCTTCCTTTTCCTCAACTTTGTATTTCCTGTATTCAATCGAAGGAGGGTAAGAAAGTATCTCTGTGAAATCGAAAACAGGGGCCTCACCCCTGTTCTCCGAGGCAGAGATCCTTTGTTGCACTCGAGGGCCACCAGTCTAGGGTGAAATTACGCTAGGGAATCCTTGTAAAACAATAGCATGCTTGTCTTAGAGTGTATGCATCTCTGTAAGAGGCTATTGCAAGTCTTCTGCATATCACTTTGCATTAATGGTGGTCTACTTCATACTTACACTCTGTACATTATTTGAAAGTCAAGTGTTTGGCGCCTCTTTTCCTTCGCGGAGGAAAAGAGTGCCAAACAAACAAGGGTTATGATTGGTGCTTGGGTCCTGAAGGGACGCCACCAAATCCTACCCGGGAGTCTTGTAGTGAACCTCCTATCGTGAGGATGCCCTACACAAGTTGTTAGATTTAACCAAAGGCCGGCAGGTCTATTTAGGATAGGAAATTAGTGCATTATCTTATTAGTTAGTCTGTGTAATTCATAATAGTGCTAACGTTGATATATGCCCATCCATTACTTATCCAATTATTTAATGAAAATCATCTTTGTATTGTTATCTAACTATCACAATAAACCAACTACGAGGAAAGTGCTCTAATTAATCCCCCATTCTATGACTGTCGAAGTGATTTCGGCCTATATATATATAGCAGAGCAGCAGCAGTTTATTTGTAAAGATATATATATATATATATATATATATATATATATTGAGCATATATATATATATATATATATATATATACATGGAGATAAACACTTCCGCTCACGGGCAGCCCTAATCAAGGGGGGGGTACTCAATTAACGTCTGAGCAGAACGAAGCCAAGCCCAAGTAGAGAAGAGCTAACAACATTCTCCCACACGACCAGTTGCAAACCTGGCACCCTCGCTTTGTTTGGCGAGTGCTCTACCACTGAGCTACCGGGTGCTTTTACATAATAAAATAATATATATATATATATATATATATATCATATATATATATATATATATATATATATATATATATATATATATATATATATATATGCAGTAAAGAAACCTTTGGTATTAATGTTAACTCTTTACAATGAAAACTTTCAATAGAATTACAACATTAATAAGTTCTAAGCGAATGAATGGATCAAATTTTTTTTTTTGCTAGCTTTGGTCTTCTAACTTAGACCTCTTAATTAAGGCAAATGACCGAGTGAATTTAAAGATCCTGTTGTTGTGAAGCTTGTTCCAGTTGGTAGGTTATTGTTTTTAAGAATTTGTTGAAATATTGGGATGATTTTAAATATTCATTATGTATAGAATTTATTTTTATTTCCTCGGGTTGCTTGTTGTAATTATGGGAGTTATATATGCAAAAAGATTCCATTATTTTACGGTTGTTATTGTCGTTAATGTATCTGATGGGATTTGTTGTATTTATATTGATGGTGTGGTTTGAAGTTCTGCAATAATTAGAAGACGAAAACTAACACGAAAAAAAAAAATTGATCCATTCATTCGCTTAGAACTTATTAATGTTGTAATTCTATTCAAAGTTTTCATTATAAAATGTTAACATTAATACCAAGGGTTTCTTTACTGAATAAATATTGTACACTACCTTCAAAGTAGAATTATTTAATATATATATATATATATATATATATATATATATATATATATATATATATATATATATATATATATATATATATATATATATATATATATATATAAAGTATATATATATTTATATATATATATATATATATATATATATATATATATATATATATATATATATGCGTACATAAATAAATAAATACAAATGCACTACTTTCACAAATATATATAATATTGCCATCATAAGCATTATTGTCATCACTAGTATCAATCATCACTAACACTAACACTATTATCAATATCACTAATTCCAGTACTAATTATCACTGGTCTACAAAAAAAAAAAAAAAAAAATTATGGCATGGACTTTTCCAGCTGTTTTATACTAATTCAAGGGTGCTGATTCCAAATCTGATTTCAGATTTGCTCTATCACATCCCATTTCTATGCAATCGGCAAACCTCATTTTCGTGAATTTTACCCGAACTTAACACTTTCTCACTAATGATTGCAAGTTGCTGCGAGTCAGTGACTGCTTTAGTGATAAAAGATGGTGTTGTATTTGGACAATAGTGTGTTTATTAATATCATTTTATGTACATTTCACAATTTATTACATTATTACATATTACAATCATTTTATGTACATATCACAATTTATGTAATATTTTTCATTTGCAGGTTGTGATCTAACAATGGCTACAACATCAGAAAGAAGGAGATGCCGCAATGGCACAAATATTTTCTGCTTCAGTTTGCAGAATCAAGGCGCAACATTAATACCTTTGTCAAGAGGGTGTATCTTGCCTACTTTAAAGTAGGACTGGGAGACCAAGACAAATATTGGGCTCCTCAAAAAGTGTGCAAAACGTGTGCTGAAACTTTGCGATCATGGTCTAAAGGAAAGAATGCTAAGCTGAGATTTGGTGTGCCAATGGTTTGGAGTAAACCAATAAACCATTTGGATGACTAATGCTTCTGCCGTGTCAATGTAGAAGGTTTCAATAAGACAAACAAATACCACTTACAATACCCAAATATCCCATCTGCCAGACGACCAGTTGAACACTGTGAGGAAATACCTGTGCCTGTATTTACTGAGCTACCGGAGATTGATGTTGAAAATATCAGTTTACCTTCTTCTACAGATGATGAGGATGATGCTCTGACCGAATATACGCCATCTGTTGCAGATTCTGATACAATTGCTATGTTTAGTCAGCCTGAATTGAATGATCTGGTAAGAGATTTGTATTTGCCAAAGCAGTCTGCTGAATTGTTGGCTTCCAGGCTGAAAGAGAAAGGAATACTCAGACCTGGCACTAGTGTCTCCTTTTATCGTAACAGAGAAGCAGCTCTGCGAAAGTACTTCCATTCAGATGGTCAACTTGTTTATTGTAATGATGTTGAAGGGATTCTTCTCAATATGGGACTGCTCGCATATGATTCAAGTGAATGGAGACTTTTTATTGACAGTAGTAAAAGAAGTTTGAAATGTGTGTTACTGCACAACAGAAATATATATGGTTCAATCCCAATAGGACACTCTGTACAAATGAAAGAAGAGTATGCCAACATCAAGAAAATTCTGGATAGATTGCAATACCATCTTCATGGATGGTTAATTTGTGTGGATTTGAAAATGATTAATTTTCTGCTGGGGCAGCAAGGAGGTTACACCAAATACCCTTGTTTCCTGTGCTACTGGGACAGTAGGGCTACATTAGAACACTGGGTGACAAAGACCTGGCCACCAAGAATCAGTTTGACGCCTGGTGACAAGAACATCAAGAATGAGCCTCTGGTTGATAGGAATAAAATTGTATTTCTCCACTGCACATAAAACTTGGGCTAATGAAGCAATTCGTCAAAGCTCTTGATCACACTGGAGACTGCTTCAGCTATATTTTTTCAATCTTTCCAAGTCTCAGTGCCGAGAAGAAAAAGGTAGGAATATTTGATGGCCCTCATATATATATATATATATATATATTATAAATATATATAAAAATATATATATATATATATATATATATATATATATATATATATATATATATATATATATATATATATATATAGTGTCTTTTTTTTTTTTTTATCTCTGTGTGTTTTTATTTTTTTTGTTTTGTTTTTATATATTTTAGTATATGATCCTAACAGTCAATTTAAGGGGTGAAAAACATGATTCAAAAATATATAGGACCAGTTACGTTTTACGACTCCGTCAGTTTTAATTTTTTTTTTTTTTTTTAACTAAAGGAATAAATACCAAGGGTAAACCGCAAAGATGATAATCGTCGGACCTTCCGTATCCGGGGAACGATAGGTAGGACTATTTCCTTCTCCGGGAGGGGGCCCTGAACCCCTGCCTCTTGGTATTTGGGTGTCGTGGGGTTCCTCCGCCCCTCACTTACGGTATAGAAAACGTCCCCTCTGTCCCTCGTCGGCTCGAGCCCCCTAATTTTTTTTTTTTTTTTTAATTTTTTATTATTATTTCTTTTTACATTTTTGTAATAAGCTTTACACGCTGATTCCAAATATGTAATTCGTTTTTCTGTAAGTGTCGTACTTTTCGAGATATGCTTTCATTTATTTTTATTTTTTATTTTTTTTTTTTTTACATTTTTGTAATAAGCTTTATACGCTGATTTCAAATATGTAATTGGTTTTTCTGTGTGTGTCGTACTTTTTGAGATATTTAATTTTTTTTAAATTTTATTGATATAAATGTGGATTTTTAAATATTTATTTAAAATATTTAAATTTGAATCATGTCCATCACCACTCAAATTCATTGTTAGTATCATATACTAGCAATATATTAAAAAAAAAAAAATAAAAAATGTGAGAGTTTTAAAAAAAAAAATAGTATATATATATATATATATATATATATATATATATATATATATATATATATATATATATATATATTCTGTATATATATATAAATATATATAGTTATAGTTATAGTTACAGTATATATAAGATATATATATATATATATATATATATATATATATATAGTTAGTTATTTGTTATAAGATAAATACGAATGCGAATATATTTATATATAAATATATATATATATATATCTATAGAGGTTATATATATATATATTATATATATATATATATATATATATATATATAGGATCATGTCGATTATCCGCTTCCACCTCCATATACATATCGATTGTATGAATTATTCGAACACATTTCATAAAATTGAAGTTAAAATGTTTTAAAATCAAATTGAAACTTTAATACTAAAGCAGCTTCACATCTCTAAAAATACTCAACATAACCTTACTTAATGTATATATAATGTAATTTACTTTTATATTCATTATTTGAAGAACTCTGGATTGTTTTAAAAATAAAAAAAAACACGCGTAGCCTTCTGAACATAAACGTACCAAATGTGCTAGACATGCATAAATCGTTCCAACAAATTTATAATTAACGTACTGAAGCAAAATTCTGAAAATGTTTTATATATATATATATATATATATATAAATGTTAGAGCAGTTAAAAAAATTCCATATAGCACATAGTAAAGTATATATATATATATATATATATATATATATATATATATATATAAGTATAGAATGAAGAGAGCAGACAGAGAGTGTAGCAGTAGATATGTAAATAAAAAAAAACATATATATATATATGCATATATATATATATATATATATATATATATATATATATATATATATATATATATATATATATATATATATATATATATATATATATATATACATATAGTAAAATGAATATATATATCTAGATAAAGAGGTGGATAGGAGTTATAGTTGTGGTCTTGTGTATATATATGTTATATATATATATATATATATATATATATATATATGTTATATATATGGTTATATATATATATATATATAAGCAGCAGTTGTTGATGTAAAGAACCCTTTAAAAATTGTTC
Organism: Trachelipus rathkii; assembly: GCA_015478945.1. Lineage (NCBI taxonomy): Eukaryota > Metazoa > Arthropoda > Malacostraca > Isopoda > Trachelipodidae > Trachelipus > Trachelipus rathkii. Next base: position 20,140 of record JABUQX010143534.1, on the reverse strand, counting down.
TGCTGTATTGTTCATCCCCAGCAGTATGATTCGCGTGCGTTTCCGGACGATCATGCCACGATTGACCAAAAGAGCATCGCGAGAATGCCGTAGCCGTAGTGAATAGACTCACCAAATAGAACACGCTGCTTCCTGTCCGGCCGGCCGCGTAGGGTCAAACAGAGCACCGCGACGCAGCGGGAACTGGAATGGTAATGGCTGAGGCGTCTCGTGCTCGTCTTTCTGTTAGGTACTCATAAGACGTAGCCATTTTCAATGAACCTGTCCTAGCAGATACGATGGCACGATCACGATGGACTAAAGAAGAACGCGTTGTGGTTCCCGTTTGGTGGGTGATATATTCTACTACAGGAACACTTCTTTCGTTCTTCATTGAATGTCCTATCGGCGTAGTCGTCAAAACACTTACGCGGTCATTTACTAGGGTCTGGTCTTAACCTCCCCAGAAGAGTGAAATAGATAGCTGATCCTTCTCTACACCTATCACACTGCGGTGAGGTGTAGAAGGATGAGCAGCTATCTTATCAATACATTATATTCCCCGGTTTAATAAGTATTTCACTCTGTGCGGTGCTCTGTTTGACCCTACGCCCGAGTGTGGACGGGAAGAGCGCGTTGTGGTTCTTGTTTGGTGGGTGATATATTCACTACATGAACATTTCTCGCGTTCTTCTTTTAGTCCATCGTGGCGTAGTCATCAAACACTTACGCGGTCATCTGCTAGGGCCCAGGTTCAATCCCAGCAGAGTGAAATTACTTAAGGGGTTATTTTTATCAATAACTATCACACTGCGGTGAGGTGTAGAAGGATGAGCAGCTATCTTATCAATATATATAATAGTATATATATATAGTATATATATATATATATATATATATGTTATATATATATGAGCAGCAGGTTATATATATATATATGTTATAAGATATATATATATATATATATATATATATATATATATATATATAAGTTATAGTATATGTGGGCGAATCCAAAACCCACAATTACTAAAATCGATAGTTCTCAAAAAGTTTGCAGGAAAAACAGACCAATTTTTTGTAATTTAAAGTTTGATAATTCGATAACTCTTTTAGCATGAAAAACAGACCAATTTTTTGTAATTTTAAGTTCGATAATTCTTTCAGCTGGGTTTAAAAGTAATTACAATTTCACTTCTTTATTTTACAAGCAACTAATATACGTTATTAAATATTATTTTTTATTATTATTATACAACACAAGCATAAATATTATTAAATAAATAAATGTAAATTACTATTAGTAAATAAATGAATAGAATATACAAGTATACAAGTACCATATATTGGAATACTTAAATTTTATAAAGGTTTCCTTCTTCAATTTAGCGTAAACGTCAAAAATCTTGCTAACTCATTTATGCATCGATCGTCAAACCATCATCAATATGTGAATAGTATTTTCTCAATTCTTGATAGGATAGCCATTGCAGTCGAACTTATTGGGTTTTATTTGTTTAGTTTTTCTAAAGAAAGTCACTTTCGAAACAAGATGACAATTTCCTCACAAAATGGAACATTTAAGATTTTATAAATCTTGCAGCTTAAATATCAAATCACAATTTTAATGCAAATGTTTTTTCCAAAGTTATAAGTTTAAACAAACAATTTAATTCATCAAATAATTCGACCATATAATCGACCAATTTCTGGAGGAAAGATTTAAAAGAGGTTAACACACAATATCAAAATATATATCACACTATATGTGTAAAAAATAAAATTACAGGATCGTAACAATTTTAAATAAAGCCAGAATGACAAAACTATCGTAACTTTTACAACTAACATCTATCTTTAATAAACTTTTTTCAATATCGTCAGAGTAGTTTGTTAAGCAAAGATTTCTTTTTATAACAATGATATTTCAAACTGGTACAACTTCCCCCCCTTAAGAAAAATAATAAAAATTTCGAGAAATGAACATTTTTATCTATAAAAATATGTACAAAAACACAGACCTTGTTTATTTTACCTGACCAGGAAGTTCATTTACAACAATTCCTAATTCTTTAGCTTTATTTCTGGTTAATCTGCCTGGATGGAAGTTGTGAGAGGATGAAAATTGTTTACATATCTGTGAGTCTGCTCTTAACCTTCGTTGTTCTGGGAGAGGCGGAATATTTGTAAGATTCTCCGACAAAATAGTCATTTCTGTGTCTTGAATATTTTTCAAAGCTGACCTAGTTGAAGAGATATTGCTGACTGACAGTTCATCACAAAGATGCAGAAATTCTGCAACGGCAGAGTTTTTCTCTTCAGCTCGTAATTGCAAAATATTTATTTGAAATTCAGTTAAATCTAGCATTATGCTACATAAGTTGGTAAAATCTAACTGCTCTAAAAAATTAGAAAACTTAAGTTTTTGTTCTATATTTAGGATCTGTGTCATATTCAGTTTTATTTTCCTGGTTATTTCTGAACTAGTTTCATTCTTTATATGTTCCAAGTTAAGCAGTAAGGCTTCGTATTTTGTTTTCACTAGAAAAATATTTTGATGTATTTTTGAGATATCTTCAATCGGAACTCTGATAGACTGGAGTGTGGATAAATGTTCTGGAGTTTCTGTATAACTTAGAGCTATTGGACTTATGTCTGGAGTAACAAGTCTCAAATCTGGAGCAAGAAACAGTTCATAATAATCGGGTTCTTTTTCAATTTCCAATTCCTCTTCGGGTTCTTCATACTGTAATGGAACTTTTACTGTTGCTTCTTTTCCGAAAATTTCGGCAATAAAATCAGAATAATATGTTTTGAATAATGCAGAAGTTTTCAAATATTCCGGGGTCGTTTTCCACGGCCGTAAGTAGTGATAATGCACTTGTATTACTTTTCCATCCATACAGGATTTTATTTCGTAAGTTAAGTTATTAGAAAATACTTTCATTACTTCATATGGACCGCTATACTTTTCATCTAATTTATGAGCAACTCTATCAGATGTCCTTATAATTTTCTTGATGACTAGTTCTCCCACATCAAATGGTCGGAATTTTTCGTGTCCCCGGACCCAGAATTTGAAATCTGTTCTGGGTATCAAAATTCTATCACTCACATCATGTTTAGTATTCAAAATATATACAGCAGGGGACATGTTTAATTCAGAATGATGAGTGTTGTTGTAAATTGAAATTACTTTCGGAAGATGCTCATCCCAACTTTTAGGGTCCACAACTGTGCTTCTCAACAAATCAGAAATAGTTTTATTTGCACGTTCACAGCATCCATTTCCCCAAGCTGTATAACTGCTCGTAAAAAGATGTTTCACATTGTATTCTGATAATAGTTCTTCGACTCTACCCGTAAATTCTAATCCCCGGTCAGTCAGAACAGCATTAGGGATTTTTAGTAATGTAGGTAAAAGTCTTTTCAAAGCAAGAGCTATAGTTTCTGATTTTTTGTTTCTTACTGGTATAGCGTGAAGGAATTTACTGTTATGATCTATTACAGTCAACAAATATGAATTACAAGATTTTGATAAGGGTAGCTGGAGCAAATCAAGAGCAACCAACTCATACGGTTGACGAGTTTGGATCTTAATAATAGGGGGATGGGGTTTACGACTTTTTATCTTATTCAACTGGCAGATAGGACAGGTTGTACTTACATCACTTACAATTTTCCTTAAGTCGGGATGAAAAATGTGTGGTCTACAAAGTTCAAACAATTTGTCCCTTCCAATATGCGACATACTGTTGTGAGCGTTAAGTACCAGATTTGTCATAAACTGAAAAGATACCACAGGAACTTTCAATGCAGCAGCATCCTGAAAATACAGTACATCGTTTTCCAAAAGTATTCTATTATAAAATCCTTGAAACCTTTTTAATTCTAAAGGGAGTTTGGCGTTTCTATCCTGATTGAGGCATTCCTTTAACCTCTGCAGCAATTTATTTTTCTGGTCCTCTTTTATTGTACTTGAATCAGTTAAATGATTAAATGAGTTCTGAAGACTTGTAATATGGCCATCCCCACAATTGCAACCATTGACAGATGTCTGTGGTATAAAAGAAAAAACAGAGTTCCTCATTATAACAAGTTTATGACCAAAGTCAAGTTTGGTTTCCAAATCTTTCAATGTCTGAATACCTATAATTGTGCAGAAATTCGAATGCTTTCCAAAAATATCGTCTTCTACAATCGCAAAAGGCACATCATTTATTTCTAAATTTTCAATTTTTATATTTAATTCAGCATACTCATTTAAAAGAGATGTTCCATTGTATCCTACCATAGTTACAGAATGACTGAGTTGCAGTTTTTTCTTCTTTTTATTTGTACAAAGTTTTTCAATGCTAGTTCTGGAGATTAAATTGATAGATGAGCCCGTATCCAAAATACTGCAAAAGCGTAAATCATTAATTGTGACACAAATCTTTGAAATGCGATTATGAAGATGATTACAACTCACCATATCAGTATCAAAATATTGGTCTCCGAAATGATACACTATGCCTTCTTCCTTCTGTTCATAGAGCAGATTGAGTGCAGGAATTTCTTTAAAAGAATTGACAAGTGGTAACTCTGAGTCTGGTCTTAATTCTAAAGCATATTCATTATCTAATCTTTTGTTTCCATAAGGAACAAGTCTTTGTTCTAGAAAAGAATTACATTTTTCTGTTTCATTAGGTTCTATTAACTCAACATGCCCACCAGACAAAGAAAATAAATAAATGACAGGGGCATTTTCTAGTGGTTTCGTATGGTAAGTAAATTTCATCAAAAATGTTTTATGAACAAGTACATAAATAACACATTGGAAAAGTTCACCAAAAGCATTCAAAATGTCAAAGGAAGGTGAGATTTCGGGGTCCATCATACTCGAGATAATTCTCTTTTTGCCTTCTATTTTATACTTTTTGGGGGATTTTAGAAGCTCTTTAACCAATATCTCTCGAAGAAATAAAATAGGTTCTTTTTGTTGAGATTGGTCTCTCATCTTTTTCCAAATATTAAACAGCGTGTGGTCTCTCTTAATTTGAAACAATAGACAATCAATCATGCAGTTTGGACCACCTTTAGGGGAATGAACAACTCTGTAATCTCCGCCAAAATCTTCAACCACTATTTCTGAATTTACCACATTTCTACTGAGACCATCCGCTATGACATTATCTTTTCCTGAAATGTACTCTATTTCGAAGTCAAATTCCAATAAATCTGTTAATGTGCGGGCTAATCTTGAATCTACATTTTTTAATGAATATAAATATTTTAGTGGTTGATGATCAGTTTGCAATATAAAGGGTATTCCCAAAAGGAAAGATTTGAAAGTCTTTATCCCCCATCTGATGGCTGCTAATTCTCGTTCTATTGCACTGTAGTTTTTCTGTGCTTTAGAGAAGGCCATGCTAGCCAAAGCTATTGTTCTCCGTTCGAGTTTTCCATTTTCACCTATTTGGTCTTGCATCAGTTCTGATCCGGCACCCTCTTTAGAAGCATCTGTGGCAACTATCAATTTGTGTTCACTGTTATAATCTGGAAAATATAATGTGCTATTTTCTAAAGCCAATGATTTTAAATTTTTAAATGCCTCTATTTTCTTATCATTCCAATCAATTGCCATTTTTCTAGGTTGTCCAATGATTTCTGTTAGTGGTTTGGCAATTTCAGCAGCATGTCTCATAAATTTTCTTTGCCATAAGGTTAAACCCAGGAAAGTATGTAAATCACCAATGGTCTTGATATTTTCAATCTCGTATTTTTTTATTTTGTCAAAATATGCCTTGTTCTTCTGCAGTCCTTTTTCATTAACAACATGTCCCAAAAATTCAATTTCAGATGTAGCCCAAGTACATTTTGATAACTTTGCCTTTAACCCCCTCTTTCTCAATTTATGCAACACTCGATCAAGCAATTCCAAATGATTTTCAAAGTTCTTGGAACGTAACAAAATATCATCAAGATAACAATGTACCAAAGGTGGTGAAACCAACTTATTTTTTAGGGATTTCTTCAAAGAAATATCTTTTATTTTATTTTCAGAATTTTGTATTTCAGAGGTAAGAAATTCCTCCAGAACCAACTCCATTTCTCTCTGGAAACAAGATGGGGCAGTTTTTAATCCAAAACTTAATCTCTTAAACCTAAATGATCCGACTCCTGGTACTGCAAAACTAGTGATGTCTCTCGAATTCTCATCAATTTCCATCTGATAATATGCGCGACACAAATCTACAGAACTGAAGACGTTTGCTCCTTTTAAATTGTATATTGTATCCTGAAGATTGGGAATCGGAAAAGTGTCACCTCTAATCCTTTTATTTACTGATCTGTAATCTGCCGCCAATCTTAAACTTGAATCGGATTTAAAAATAGGGACAAGAGGGCTATTCCATTCAGATTTGGATCTTTCGATTATACCACTGGACATTAATTTTTCAATTTCCTCATGAATAGCAGTTGTAACGATTGGGTTAAAGTGCCTTGGCTTGTGATATACAGGAGTAGCTCCTGGAAGAAGTTCAATTTTAAATTTTGTCAATGATGCAGGTTGTTTCAGATCTTCATCATTTATAGAAAATATATCTGCATATTTCCACAAAAGATTTGAGAGTTTCTGTTGTTGTTGTTCATTCAGATGGTCACAAATTAATTTTTCTTTAAACTCTTCTAAGGTCCACTTTTTGGGGATGTCTGCAATCTTTTCCCACTCGTCCTTGGCTAAATCTAAATCTTCTGGATCTCCACCATTAACAAATACTTTACACTCTTGCTTAAAACTCTCAAAACATTCACTATATGCTAAGAGTGTTTTAATAATGCCTACCGTTTCTCCTTTTTTCAGTGGTGGTACTTCATGTGTTGTTAACACTTTTACTTTAAAAATTCTATCATTAACTATGCCTGGTACAAAAGAAAACTTATCATTTAATGGTTCACACACTAGTTCTTCATAATCCACAATGTCAATAGTCATATCGGGTATTTCAACTTTTACAAAACTCTTTTCATTATCAAAATTTTCTCCTAAAATGCAATGCACTTCATGCAAGACTCTTCTACATTCATTTTTCCTATAATAAATTTCCCAAAATGTTCCCTCACAACCATGGTGGATTAATTTATTTTTGGTCACATCAAGTATAATCTTATACTTAGAGAAAAAACTTTCCCCCAAAAATAAGGAATAACTGGGGGTATTTGGTAATATAGTAAATTCATCTGAAAAACAAATATTAGCTATAGAAAATTCTAAAAATATGATATTGTTTTCTACTTCAATTACCATTTCTGAAGCCAACTTATTAAAAAGATCATTTCCAATATAATTTTTCCTAGACCCACTATCTAGTAACGTTTCAGATGTTATGCCATAAAGAACTACAGGAAGAGACTTTAATTCCCCACAGTTCAATGTTTTAAATGCTGATTCACTTTCGCAAACAAAGCTTCTTATTTCCAATTCCGGAGATTCTTCTTTAAAAGAATTTTCATTTATATCTGTTGGCTCTTCAAAATCACAATCAGTAGGAGAGTTTTCTTTGTTTATCTCAGTAGCGGGGATTTCATTATCGATTTCATCACAAAGTACTTCATATCTGTTTTTTACAGCTAAGGTCACACCACTGTTCACCTTAGGTGATACTAGTTTTCCGATGTTATTGTTGTCATTATTACTTTCCGTATGCTCATTTCTTTCTTCCCTCTTGGGTCTTAATTTTGGATTGGCAAACCAGCAAAACTTGGCAATGTGTCCTTTTTTGTCGCAATATTGACAGACCGGGATTTCCATTTTTTCAACCTTTTTTTCTCTTAAAGCTTTTGGTTTTTCTTCACATTTTGAGATCAAATGAGTATCTGATCCACATCTGTAACACAAACCAAGCTTCTTGAAACACTTTTCAGATACATGCCCTAACCTACTACAATGTATGCATTTTTCTTTTGTTTTACTTTTTTCTTGATTTACTTTTCTGCTGCTGTTAAAGTATACTCTGGGACGCACAATATTGACTGCTTGCCTTTCACCTTTATCACCTTTATCATTCTCAGCATAAGAATAAGAATAAGTGGGACTGCTTTCGGAAACCAGTGTCTCATTACAACTTTCTAGAGCAAGCACAAAATTTTGAATGGCACTGTACGACATTTTCATATTAAACATAGATTTCATTTCCACATACTTACTTGCAACCAGCTTTCTGGTTTTCTCAGGTAGAGTATTTTTTAATTTCTCATAGAGTTCATCGGAGGTCTCTGGATCGATAAGAGGATAAGCCTTTGTAAACAAAAATCGAACTTTGGCCATATAATCATGAATTTTCTCACCCCCATATTTTACATTAAAAAATGATACCTGCTGAATATTTCCTAACTCTTTAGTGGTTTTATAATAGCTTAATAATTGATTTTTTATAATGTTATAATTTGAAGTATGACCGCCATTCATCTTATAATAAGTTAAGAAACTGCCTTTAAGTTTATTTTCAAGGGCCATTAACCAATATTGCCTATCAGAACCATATTTGGTATTGCAAAAATTTTCAAATATTATAAAATACTCATCCAGAGACTGATAATCTGACTCATCAAACACAGATATTTCTGGCACCTTTTTACCTGAAATGATTGACATATACGGTGCTGAAGCACCAACTGAATTATTTTGATTAATAGGTGTATTAAAATATGGAAATTGTGCCACCGTAGTAAATGGGGTATGATGATTTGAAAATGGGGGAGAGCACACTTGAGTAACGGTAGGAGTTGTACTACAAATAGGAGCACAATATACTGTTGTTACCCGACTCTCACCCGTACTGCCAGATGTAGTTACACTAATAGGAAACTTACACTCCTCGGTTCCAGAACCTACACCTTCTGAACCAACCAAAGGTGGTAGCTGCGATCGTCTTATTTTTTTAGCATGTTTTTCTTTATTCATTCGAAATATAAGATTCATTGTTGACAATGAAATTTTTCCATCTTTGTATTCCGTTTTTTGAGGTTCAGGCAATTCATCCAAGAGAATTGATAAATCTTCTTCCAATTCATCGCTCTCCAAACCTTCCTCCGGCATTACATTTGTCCCTAAGCCATGAACTTCCTGATCCATTTTACTTGTCAAGTTTTTTCTTTTTACCTTAAAAAATATTAAACAAATTAGTTATCAAAATATTTTAAATACATAAGCGCATAGAGATGCATAAATAGATAACTTGAATGACAAATTAAATAAATAAATACGTTTTCGTATATCTATCATTCATTTTTAACATTTTAAATTTTTTAGCAAATTTTTTAGCAAAAATTTTTTTTTTTTTAGCAAATTTTTTGGCAAAATTTTTTTTTTTTTTTTTTTGGCAAATTTTTAAGCAAATTTAGCAAATTTTGTAGCAAATTTTTTAGCAAAATTTTTTTTAATTTATTTTTTTTTTTTTTTTTTTTTTTTTTTTTTTAGCAATTGGTGGTAGAATTTTTCATATAAATTGAATACATAATTAAATAAATAAATTTAAATAAATAGATTCACATTATTTAGCAATGAATTTTTCATGTAGGTACAATTTATTTAAATTATTTAGCAATGAATTTTTCATACATTTAGGTACCATTTACTTTTAACAATGTAATTTATTTGTAAAAAATTGTAACTAGCAACCCAGCGAAAAATGTAATCTCGGTGGGACCTCCAAATTGTGGGCGAATCCAAAACCCACAATTACTAAAATCGATAGTTCTCAAAAAGTTTGCAGGAAAAACAGACCAATTTTTTGTAATTTAAAGTTTGATAATTCGATAACTCTTTTAGCATGAAAAACAGACCAATTTTTTTGTAATTTTAAGTTCGATAATTCTTTCAGCTGGGTTTAAAAGTAATTACAATTTCACTTCTTTATTTTACAAGCAACTAATATACGTTATTAAATATTATTAAATATTATTTTTATTATTATTATACAACACAAGCATAAATATTATTAAATAAATAAATGTAAATTACTATTAGTAAATAAATGAATAGAATATACAAGTATACAAGTACCATATATTGGAATACTTAAATTTTATAAAGGTTTCCTTCTTCAATTTAGCGTAAACGTCAAAAATCTTGCTAACTCATTTATGCATCGATCGTCAAACCATCATCAATATGTGAATAGTATTTTCTCAATTCTTGATAGGATAGCCATTGCAGTCGAACTTATTGGGTTTTATTTGTTTAGTTTTTCTAAAGCAAGTCACTTTCGAAACCAGATGACAATTTCCTCACAAAATGGAACATTTAAGATTTTATAAATCTTGCAGCTTAAATATCAAATCACAATTTTAATGCAAATGTTTTTTCCAAAGTTATAAGTTTAAACAAACAATTTAATTCATCAAATAATTCGACCATATTATCGACCAATTTCTGGAGGAAAGATTTAAAAGAGGTTAACACACAATATCAAAATATATATCACAATGTATGTGTAAAAAATAAAATTACAGGATCGTAACAATTTTAAATAAAGCCAGAATGACAAAACTATCGTAACTTTTACAACTAACATCTATCTTTAATAAACTTTTTTCAATATCGTCAGAGTAGTTTGTTAAGCAAAGATTTCTTTTTATAACAATGATATTTCAAACTGGTACATATATATATAATATATATATATATATTGCTATATATATATATATATGAGCAGCAGCATATATATATATATGTTATATATGTTATATATGTTATATGTTGGCAGATATATATATATAAGTTATATATATATTATATATATATATATATATAAATATATATATAGGACCTGTTATGTTTTACGACTCCGTCACTTTTGATTTTTTTTCAATATATTGCTAGTATATGATACTAACAATGAATTTAAGTGGTGACAGACATGATTCAAAAATATATAGGACCTGTTTTGTTTTATGACTCCGTCAGCTTTGTTTTTGTTTTTCGTTTTTTTTGTTTTTTTTTTTAATATATTGCTAGTATATGATACTAACAATGAATTTAAATGGTAACGGACATGATTCAAAAGTTCGAAATATTTTAAATAATTATTTAAAAATCACTTTTATATTAAATATTTTTTCAAAAAATGAAATATTTTCGGATAATTACGTATATATATAAATACTTACATGTTTTATGTACAGTCGTTTTATGATATAAAACTAACGAATACCCTAGAGTAGACCGCATAGATATCAGGAGTCGGGATCTCTCGGCCTCTAGATGGACGACGGGGGGACTTCGTCCCCCTCTGTTCCCCTTCGGCTCGAGCCCCCTAATGGAAATATATGCTTCCTTGAACCTCAACCACAACTTACTGGCATAGTTAATTGACTAAATGAAATTGCTTAAAAAAACTGAATAGAGCATTATAATTATAATTATAATTATAATTATAATTATAATTATTATTATTATTATTATTATTATTATTATTATTATTATTATTATTATTATTATTATTATTATTATTATTATTATTATTATTATTATTATTGTACTAAATATTTGAATTAATAAATTCATACGTCTGAAAAAATTTTCCTTTAACAAAGTTAGTGAAGCAAAATAATGTATAAAAGAAATGCCTTTTCTTTACAAAAAATTATAACGCAAAATCAAAAGCCTCACACTATTCTTAGCCTAGCTTAAGTAAAAGGTGTCAAAAATGAAAAAAGTACGTATCTAAGATTTGGCCAATTTTTTTTTTTGTTTTTGTTTTATTATACAAAAAAAAAAAAAGTAAAAACTAATTTCTCAAAATAATTAGTTTGTAGTACTCCATTATAACTTTGTAAAATTTTTTAATTTATAAAATTATTTATGCTAAGATTTGCGCGAGCAAATTTTAGCATAAGTTGAAGTGAAATAGTATATAAACCCGTTCTGTTGAGGTACTCGGGCAATTATTAAGAGAATCAAAAGAAATAAGTCTCACTGAAGATACTCTCTCCTGATTTTGTAAACTTGGATAGCTTTAGGCAAGGGAGGTAAATTTACCTAACATTTTCGTGACTACACTTGTGAAGTAAAACTTTTAAACGAAGAGTCAGAGGCAATTGTGGAAAACGCTGGAAAAAGGCTGCGGACTTGCAATTCGCTCACAAAGAGTATCTCAACAGAAGGGACTTTGTTACAACTTTACTTGTGTTATAACTTCTTTATTTTCATTGAATAAATCTTCTTCTATTTTTGAATTTATTTTAAATTCCCATTAAAAAGATAATTAAAAGGAGACTTTTGTTTCCTATTTCATAAAAAGATAAGGTATTGCAAACTTTGTTTGCGCTTACTAAAAAGATAATTACCTCAGGACTTTGTGTCCTAATTCATAAAAAGATAAGTGTGAAACCTAGAGTTTCATTTTACTAAAGAAAGAGATAATTGCAGTGGCCTATCATTGCTAACGTAGTTGTGAACTACAAAACTTTTAAACTCACCATATACTTATATAGGGGGACTAAAGAAGAGACCACCTACATCACCCCAAGTCCTTCCCTATATAATTGGTGATCCCAGAGTTGTTCAATAGAAGAACAAGAAGAACACCCAGCATCTTCAATCAACCCTCCAAATCTTTCAACAGTAACTGAATATCAATGTCGGACAACGAGGAATCGGACACTGCTGCTTTGGCTCAGGTAAGGATTAAAGTTCCTGTATTTTTAGAGGCTGCCGTTTCTTCCTGGTTTCACATTTTAGAGGCCCAATTTTTTCTTGCTAGAATTACTTCGGAACAAACTCGTTTTTATCACACTCTTTCTAACCTTCCTGCAGAAGTTGTTTCTCGCATTTCTCCTTCTGAACTCGAGAGTAAAAATTATTCTTCCCTTAAGGAATCTATCATTTCCTTATTCGAACAGAGCAAAACAGAAATGTTTCAGGAGCTACTGTCCAAACAACCTTTTACTGGTAGACCATCTGCGTATCTTCGCGACATTTTAAATTTAGCATCTAAATTAAATGTCGGTGAAGATATTGTGCGCCTTCGTTTTCTTGACGCTCTTCCTTTCTCTATTCGTCCTGTTATTGCCGCCCAAACTTCTCTCTCTCATTGGAACAATTAGGCGCATTAGCAAACGATCTTTTACCATTTGTCAATCCTTCGTCTCAAGCTGCAGCGAGCTGTGCTCCTGTAGTTACAAATCCTGTTAACAATTTTCATAAGCCTACTACTTCAATATCTTCTATTCCTTTTGGCCTTAAACCGTTTTATAACGATCAGAAACCTAAAGTTTGTCGATCACACTTATATTTTGGTACACAAGCTAGGAATTGCAAGCCTTGGTGTCAATGGCCAAACAAACAAGGCTTACAAATATATCCCTCTTCTAGACCTTCTTCACCTGCATCTTCTCGTGCCTCATCACCTGTTCCTACTTCAAAAAACGAATAGAGCGAGATCCAATAAGCGCCATCTTGGGCTCGCATTTCAAAACTGCTGTTTGTATTTTTGGAAAAACCATAGACTTTTTAGTCGACACTGGCGCAAGTATAACAGCCCTTCCTATATCAATGGCACGTAATTTTTCTCTTTCTCCTACTGCAGTTTCATGTACTGCAGCAAATAATACTCCTATTAAGTGTCATGGTGAACTTTCAACATTTTTTACGTTATCACTCCATCCACGCGAGTTTCAATGGACCTTTCTTGTTGCAGACATAGCAACCCCCTTCTCGGTATGGATTTCTTCCATCATTTTAAATTAATTTTGGATTGTGGTCAGAAACTTATTTTGGATTCCACTACGAACCTACAGGCTCCTATTCGAATTCTAAATGGTTCTGTGCCATCTCCCATTTTTAATACATTTCCTTCTCATCCAGTAGTAACTCAGCTTTTGGAGGATTTCCCATCTCTAACGTCACCTATTAATCCATTACAAAATTCTGAGTATAAATCTAAAATTTTTCACCGTATAGAGACAAGTGACGCTCCCCCTGTTTATGCTAAATTTCGTCGTCTAACAGAGGATAAATTAGCAGTTGCAAAAACTGAGTTTAATACTCTTTTGAAAGCTGGTATCATTCGACCTTCTAAATCCCCCTGGTCGTCACCTCTTCACCTCGTTCCAAAGAAGGCTCCAGGTGAATGGCGTCCATGTGGTGATTTTAGAACTTTAAATTCTGTGACAAAACCAGATCGTTATCCTCTTCCATATATTAACAGTTTGTCTCATAAACTTCACGGTACGCATGTATACAGTAAAGTAGATCTTCTCCGGGCATATCATCAGATCCCTATTCATCCAGAAGACATAGAAAAGACTGCCATTACGACCCCTTTTGGTCTTTTTGAGTTTGTTTCTATGCCTTTTGGTCTTCGTAATGCTGGAGCTACTTTCCAACTCTTTAGGGATTCAATATTTCGAGATATTCCTTTTGTTTTTGTGTATCTGGATGACTTATTAATTTTCTCAGAGAATCAAGAGCAACACAAAGAACATTTGCGTCAAATATTTAAAATTTTACATGATAACCACCTTCGTATTTCTGTTCCTAAGTGTTTATTTATGCAATCATCTCTAGACTTTTTAGGTTATCATATTTCTTCCCATGGTCTTAGTACACCTGATTCTAAGAAGTCTGAAATTTCCGCCTATCCTTTGCCAACTGACTATTCTAGTCTTCGTCGTGTTCTTGGTATGGTAGGGTATTATCGTCGTTTGATTCCTAATTCTGCTAATTTAGTTTTTCCGCTTTCGGAATTGGCCAAACTTTGTCCTAACAAATCTAGTTCTCTTTCTTGGTCTCCGGAAGCCTCTAAAGCATTTCAGGAAATTAAAACCGCCATAGCTAACGCAGCAGCTCTCCAATTCTCTCATCCAGATGTCACTCATCTCCAACTGGTCACTGACGCTTCCCAAGTCGCCATCGGAGCTGCACTGCATCAGATGATTGATGGTGAACCAATACCTATTGATTTTTACAGCAAGAAATTGATTATCCAGTAAAGAAAATATACAGCTTTCGACAGAGACCTCTTAGCAGCATATTTTACTGTTCTTCATTTTAAGCACTTTTTAGAAGGTAGAAATGTCGTCTTGTGTACGGATCATAAACCCCTTGTCTCCGCTTTTTATAGCAGAAATCCAGCAAAGAGCGATCGCCAGCAAAGACATCTTTCTATCATTTT
>JABUQX010143533.1:0-17915 GCA_015478945.1 Trachelipus rathkii | reverse complement strand
CATTGTACTTCGTTCGTTTTGTTATCGTTTGGGTGTTTAACCGTTTCGCATTATCATTAGAAACGCTTTCGCGTTACTGGAAGCCTTCCAGTAAGGATGTAATGGGTAGAGTGAGAAAGCTAAAAAATGTTAAATCTGCAGGTATAGATGAAATTACTAGTGAAATGATCAAGAACGGAGGCGAGATGATAATTGATGGGATTTGGAAGTTGTGTAACAAAGCGTTTATGGAGGGTATAGTTCCGAGGGATTGGAGGAGAGCAGAAATAGCACCCTTATATAAGGGTAAGGGGGATAAGGGTAACTAGGAATTATAGGGGAACTAGTTTATTGAGTGTTGTAGGGAAGATATATGTTGGTATTTTAGTCGAAAGAGTGCGTCGGGTGACTGAAGGATTGATTGGTGAAGAACAAGTTGCGTTTAGAAGTGGCAGAGGATGTGTGGATCAAATCTTTACATTGAAACAAATGATTGAGAAAATGAGGAAGAACAATATTTTGTATTTAAGTTTTATGAATTTGCAACAGGCGTATGATAGGATTAAAAGGGAAATTCTATGGTAGGTGTTAGTGATATACGGTGTTGGTGGTAGACTTCTGAATGGAATCAAAAGTATGTATGACGATCTAGTGAAGCGTATGTAAGAATAAATGGAGTCTAAAGTGATTGGTTTAAAATTAATAGCGGAGTGAGGCAGGGATGTGTTATGTCTCCTTGGTTTAAAATTAATAGCGGAGTGAGGCAGGGATGTGTTACGTCTCCTTGGTTATTCAAT
This sequence comes from Trachelipus rathkii, assembly GCA_015478945.1. Lineage (NCBI taxonomy): Eukaryota > Metazoa > Arthropoda > Malacostraca > Isopoda > Trachelipodidae > Trachelipus > Trachelipus rathkii. Next base: position 17,139 of record JABUQX010143533.1, on the reverse strand, counting down.
TTGTATTTGGATGAGGTTATGAAAGAATTTGAGGTGGGGGGTGGCAGGGGATGATGTTAGAATGATGGAGAATGGAAGAGAATGAAGGGTGCCCTACCTATTATATGATGATGACTTGGTTTTGTGTAGGGAATGTGAAGAGAGTTTGAGAGGATTTTAGAGAGATTTGGCAGGGTGTGTAAAAGGAGGGCTTTGAAAGCAAACGTAGCAAAAGAGTAAGGTTATAGTTGTGAGTGAGGACAGTTCACGATGTGCAGTTATGTTAAATGGTGAGCAGCTGGAACAAGTGTCTGAGTTTAAATATTTATGATATATGCTGGATGAAAAGGGAACGGATGATGCAAATTGTAGTAGGAAAGCTGTGAATGGCAGGGAGGTGGCTGGTGCAATTAAAACCTTGGTAGGTGTAAGGGGACTAAAGTCTTGAGCGCGCCAGGGCCTTACATAAGGGTATGTTGTTACCTGTGTTAATGTATAGTAGTGAGACTATGGTCTGGAATATGAGGTATATATAGATCTAAAGTACAATGTGTTCAGATACCCAATCTTAGAGATGTGTTAGGTGTGAGAAGAATTGATAAAATGAGGAATGAACGTATTAAAGAGTTGTGTGGTGTGAAGAAAGGGGTAAATGAGAGAATAATAGTAAGTTGAGATGGTTTCGTCATGTGGAAAGGATGGATGATAGTCGGTTGGTTAAGGGGATGTATAGTGGTGAGTGTTCTGGGAATCGACTGGCTGGGAGACCGAAGGAAAAGTGCATTGAGTCAGTAAAGGAATGCCTGGAGGAGAGAAATGTGAGTTTGGCAGAGGCGAGAAGAAAGGTGCATAATAGGAGTGAATGGCGGGGTCTGAGGGGGGGTATGGTTGTGGCCACCATCTCTGAGTTTCACGGGACCGCGACGGACCCTCACTATGGCATCTCATCAATGTAGGGTTCATCCCTTGGTTTAGGTGGGTGACAACCATACCCCCTCACAAAACCCCGCCATTCACTCTTTATATATATATATATATATATATATATATATATATATATATATATATATATATATATATATATATATATATATATATATATATAAATATATCTCTATTTTTCTTTATATCTTTATATATATATATATATATATATATATATATATAACTATATATATATATATATATATATATATTTATATATATATATATATATATATATATATATATATATATATATATATATATATATATATATATATATATATATATATATATATATATATATATATGCACAACACCCACACATATACCCCCCCACATCTATCTATATATATATATATATATATATATATATATATATATATATATATACCTTGATTAAATTTATTAGAAGTGTTGCCGAATTAATTCTGTTTATGTGAAAACTCTTTGAAATTCATAAAAATCCCCATGCTGCCATCCTTCAAGATAAGTCGAGGCACAACTAATTAATATATATATATATATATATATATATATATATATATATATATATATAATAAAAGTATATATATTCAAATACATACATATATATATATATAAATATAAAAACTCTTTCTATAATATATATATATATATATATATATATATATGCTGCTCTTCTTTTACATCTCTATCATCATCATCATCATCACCTGCCTTCCCTCCCCAACTGGGGTAAAGTGCGATACCTGCACTGGGGACAGAAAAAGTAGTAGAAGGAAATATGACACAAGTCGAAAGAAAGCCTAGACTTACTGCCTGCTGGTGAGAACTCAGTACAATCAGAAAAAATCCACCCTAGAGCTTCACGGGACAGCGACGGACCCTCACAATGGTATCTCCTCAATGTAGGGTTCATCCCTTGGCCCAGGTGGGTCACAACCATACCCCCCTCACAAAACCCCGCCATTCTCTATTATCACTTTTATTCTCGCCTCTGCCGAATCACATTTCTCTCCCTCAGGCACTGTTTGCGACTCAATCCCTTTTTGCTGCGGTCTCCCAGCCGGTCTGGGTTCAACATACTCGCCACTATACATCCGCTTAACCAACCGACTATCATTCATCCTTTCCACATGACCAAACCATCTCAACATTCACTTCTAATATGCACCTTTCTTCTCGCCTTTGCCAAACTCGCATTCCTCTTCTCCAGGCATTAATTTACTGACCTAATCTACTTTTTCTTCGGTCTCCCATCCGGTCGATTCCCAACACACTCACCACTATACATCCGCTTAACTAACCAACTATCACCCATCCTTTCCACATGACACAACCATCTCAATGTACTTTCATTTATTCTCTCATTTACTCCTTCTTCACACCATACAACTCCCAAATGCATTCATTCCTCATTTTATCAATTCTTCTCACACCTAACACACACCCCTAAAATTTTCCATCTGAACGCATTGTACTTTAGATCTATAGCTCTTATTCCAGACCATAGTTTTACTACTATACATTAACACAGAAAACAACATACCCTCACGTAAAGCCACCTTCCTACCATTCACAGCTTTCCTACTACACACTGCATCATCCATTCCTTTTTCATCCAACATATATCCTAAATATTTAAACTCACACCCTTGCTCCAGTTACTCACCACACAACATAACTTCAAACCGAGGACTGTCCTCATCACAACCATAACCTTATCTACGTTTACTTTCAAACCCCTCCTATTACACACCCTGCCAAATCCCTCTACCAATCCTCTTAAATTCTTTTCAGATTCGTCACACAAAACCATATACTGTATATATATACCGGTATATATATATATATATATATATAGTGTAAGTATATATACATATATATATTTTCAAATATAGGAATCTCTTGATATATATACTGAATATATATTTATACTATCTGTGTATATATATATGATATATATATATATACATATATCCCAACTATGCATATACTATATATATATAGTGTGAGTGGAGAAAAATTTCAGAACTACACGTTTTGTGTGTTGCAGAGGTGATTAAAGGACAGTAGCTGGGCTTGGGTTCCGCTACCACATACATTTAAATCCTAAAAATGCTCATGGTTTGCGTTGCATTACTGATGCATGTTTGCGCACACTACCCCAGTTCTATAATAAGGAATCAGGGACCAGCATATATATATATATATATATATATATATATATATATATATATATATATATATATATATATATATAATAACAACACATATATATATAACCACATATATATAATAACATATAACATATGTAATAACATAATAGCCTTATAATACATATATATATGCTATAATATATTTATATATACTATATATATAATAACATAATAATGATTATATATATGCTGTATATATATATATATGCAACATATAATATATATATAACTCATCTTTATATATATATATATAACTCATACTATATATATATAAAGAAGTGTTTTACATACGCAGGACTTCCCTTAATATGAAGAGATAATATGTCACCACCATGTCTACCTATCTGATAATAATAATAGCAATAATAACCAACATATATATATATATCATATAACTTATATACTATATTATATATATATATATAATATATATATATATAAATATAAGTCTTAAACATATTATAATAACATAAATAATATGTAATAATAACATATATAAATCTTTAATAACCAATATATATGAAATATGAGATTCTTTATATAATATATATATATAACCAATAATATATATATAACTCTATATATATATATATATATAATAATAATATATAATATAATATATATATATATATATATATATATATATATATATATATATATATATATATATATCTTCATAATAATTTTCCTGTAACCTGTATATATAACCGCACATATATATATATATACCATATATAAAAAAAAATTTACTTTATACCATATACCTATATATACCTATATATATAGGCTGAAAGGTATGTACTTAGATTTATGTATACTATATACATATATACTACATAAACAGTCCAATTCCTTGAGATGTGTTATACAATCTTACTTTTTTATACCGACCTTCCCAGTAAATACAGCAGGACACCCATTATGTGGTTCACAAATTGTGATAAATGATGTGTGCGAATTGATAAACCAAGTAATTTAAAAACAAATGTATGTTAATTTAAAGTTCTTAGAGAACAAATTAGATTGTTTGCAGACTTTCTCGAGTAAGATGAAACAGGAAAGGATCATGGGTAATACAGGTGTGATTAAGAAAAAGAAAAAGAAAAAGTCCCGATGTGATCGGTAAGTGATGAAATTGTTAAAGTTATATTTTATTATTTAGAAAGTTTCTTTAAATAAAAGTTGCTAATTTGAAATGCATTTTAGGGACTAGTTGCCAGGCCAGAATTCCCGTCACTGTTCTTGAAAATTATTGATTGAGAAAACGATGTAAGGACAGATGTGCTGTGTACAACTAGCAAAATCTAATTGACTCTTTCCAAAAATGACTTATTGAAACTTGCTCCAATATTGTGAAGAAACCGATTGTGAATCGAAAGTTTATTAAAAAGATTGACTGCTTGATATTCCGGTAAATAAGTGTTAACTGGTTGATAGGACCTTGAAAAGTAAGTTGTTGTGATTTGTTCTTACTATTGCTTAAAGTGACTTAAATTTACAATTTGTTCTTACTATTATCTAAAGTGACTTAAATTTACAAGTATAAACATTGCACCGAAGCTTTAAACATTATTTGATAGAAATTAAATAAAAGCGAAAGTAACTTAAATACTAGAAAATTATGAATATATTTAAAGTGATAATTTCCTTTGAGTATACAGTTTTTTGTTTGAACTTAATTTCGAAAACACATGTGATGACAGTCGCTTCCAGTGAATTTGGGCGATGACGTGCCCCTTGACAACTTGATGATGTTGTTGTGTTCCCTCCGGTTCCCGTGAAGAATTGAGATCGTTATTGTGTCTCCTCCTGTTCCTGTGAAGAATTATGATCGCTATTCATTGATAATTTGTAACCTTATTTAGTATTTTTAAAGTTAGTTAGGATTGTATAATATTAGTTAGGGCTCATAGATGAATTTACAAGCATTGCATAATTATAATAAGAAAACTTTACGATTATTTCTCTACTTCTCCATCATTGCAGAGTTAATTATTTGAGTTTATTGAATTTAAGAAAAAGTAACTTAACGGTTGTTAAGTAGGTCCTGTGAATTTGTTTAATTATCGTAGTTTGTTTTATTACAGAAAACGACTGCGTTAACAATGTGGATCATTGGATACCTTCAAAGATTATCTAGGCTCTACAGAGAGAGACGCATTTCAGTCAGACTGCATTACAATGCTTGATTTATCTGATTTAAATATTTGAATTCCAAACGGGATAGTTAGTTTATTTTTTTAGTAATTTTTATTTTGTAGGGAGAAAGAGAAGAAAACGTTGTTATATTGTATGTTTTAATTTTTGGTGTGTTTTGATTATATTGTATGCGTTTTAGTTTCACTTGAATTTTGAGACTGGTACACAAGTTACACTATCCCTCTCAAGTAATCATGTATCGGGAGGAATCAAATACACAACTTCACAAAAATTTCTTTTACTATATTTTAAACAAGGTTATCTTGTAATGTAAATGTTAAATATATTAAAGATAAAGCAGAAAAAGTCATGATAACCTTAAAATATTTTGGGAATAAGAGCTGAAGTATTCTAGCGCATCTTTATAAAACCAACGCATGGTTAAGAAATTATTTATTATTAATTTCTCTCAAAGATCAGTGCACATTCCTTGATCGCTACCAAATACAAAAGAATTAGAATTAATGTTGGATCTGTGCAGTGTAGAAAAGTAGACTTTTTAGAAGCTGAAGCACATATAATATCATTAGCAATAAAAGAAAATATGTGCCTGAATATATATTGCAAGTGAAAGATTGTCTCCCCCAAATGAATTTTTTTTTTTTCATTAAATATTATGTTATTTTTTTAACAATGTACAATGACTTACCTTATGTAGGTAGATTGAAAAAATTCAATGAAAGCTTTACTTCGTCTCAAATAGATCTTTCTACTAACTCGTAACATAATTACAAGTAAGGTTTACTTTGATAACAGTTTAAATGATACGTCCAAAATGTAATACAGCGTCTACTATACAGCAAAAGGAATTTTAGAGAAAATTCATATTCAAACTCTTAAATTGACTGTAACGTCTGTGAAGATGGTTTTTAGAAGGATGGATTCACGGGTTATGCATTTAAAGAATGAATTTTCATCTCAAATGAAACTCGTCTTATATTACTTCATTTACACAATAACTATATGCAAATGCAGGTTTCTTATATATAAAACCTTACACCAAGTTGCTATTTTTACGTATCCTCTTTCTTCATCAATGAGAGTAAAACAAGGTTTTCAACTCATTATATGATTTGCAAAACGCGGTTAAAGCCACATAAACATATTTCATTTGGATTCCAGAACATGTAGAAATAGCACTGCATGATGAAATATGTTACAAAAAAGAATTCTTGTGTACTATACTGGTACATATACCTGCTACATTTAAGTATTGAAAGAACTGAATTTAATATATTAATAAAAAAGAAATGTAACTTATGTCAGACAATTTGAATCTGCGTAGAAGTTCTACGTTATTTCATGGTATCAGTAACACATTTCAATATTGATTAAATGTTTTGCAGTAATTGAACATTTTCGAGGATGACGTAATGGTTCAATAATTTTTTTTCTAAAAATATTTTTACTGAGTGTCCAATTTTGGGTCATCAGAGAAGTATTATGGAATTTTTTTTTCCAATAATAATGACTTGACTTTTAATTTAGGAAATATTCTTGACTGATCCTTTTCTAAATCTTTACATTTTGATTTTCATGGAGAAGTTCATTTATTCGACTTATTTGATGTTCTTTTATAGCATGTACCTCTATGTACAATACAGAAGGATTGTTGCATCATATCCTCGAAGGGGGAGGTGTATTACTCTAGAGTTCAGAAGGGCACTGTACTTTGTAATAGGCATAGTGTAATGAGAGTAATGCAATACTTTGACGGATAGAGAGAGATTAGAGAGAATTAGTGAAAGCAGAGAGTTGACAATGTTGAAAAGCCAAAAAGCCCTAGGCTCCACTATGTGTGTGGAACCACCACAGATACATGATGCAATACACTTACTTTGAACATTGTTGGCGCTAGAATTTTCTCACAGCTTTCATCATCCAGAATCAATATCATGGGCTCCAGTTATTTGATAACGGTTTTGATTAACTTTCAGCTGTAGCCAAACTGGTGATACGTGTGTGAATTTACTGCCAAACCACTTGGCAATATCATAGCCATGATTATTCCACTGTAAAAGAAAATATGAAATACTGGATAATGAAGTTTATGGTATTAATATTATTATTAGTTACATACTATCATTATTGAATTTCAGATGCAAGTTATATATATAATTCCAAACCCCTTCTAAATATATATATATATATATATATATATATATATATATTTGTATGTAATAACCTTATATATATCTATATATTATATTATATATATATATATATATATATATATATATACTATATATATAAATATATACTATATATATATATATATATATATATATATATATATATATATATATATATATATATATATATATCTTCTTTAACTAACTATATAATATATATATATATATATATATATATACTACTATATATATATATGCTTAACATATATATATATATATATATATATATTTGGTGTTTGGAAATTTTACAGACTAAAAGTTGCAAAAGTAGGAGAAAAAATTAGGCAAATGAACAGTTTGGAAGGAGGATGAATGGGGACTTAAAAGGGAATAGGAAGCTCTTCTGGAAGGAAGCGCGAAATGTTAAGAATAAGGGATATCTGCATAGAACAATGAATCGGGATGGTGCTTTCGTAACTGATAAAATGGATGGGAGGAGAGTATGAAGGGAACACTTCAAAATCTGCATAACATTGGCAGTAATGAAGAGGGATAGTGATGTGTGTGGGTTTGATGGTGCGAAGAAATAGGTATTTTGGGGATGAGGTAATTAGTAAGGAGGGGGTAATGGGTAGAGCGAGAAAGTTGAAGAATGGTAAATCTGTAGGCATATATGGAATTACTGGTGAAATGATCAAGAATGGTACTAAGGCGACACTCTACTCGAGACAATCGTCTCGAGTCTTCATGTGATTAGTATCATCCGGAATCGGAGGCGGCGGCTAGGGGACTGAGCGAGGGTTTCGTGACCGACCTCGAATCGGAACAGAAAAACGGAGGCATCGGCAGATCGTCAAGCAGACCAGGCGGCGAGACGGGGGAAAAAGAAAAATCAGGGCGGCGAGTAGGAGGTCGAAATTCACTAACGATAAGGGCACGGTCAATGTCCACCTCATCCGGGCCCGTGGGTAAGAGGACTGTAGTTGAAATTGTCAATGAACGCTGTGCAGTTTACCCTTGGGGATTGACCGGTGGATCCTCCTCATGGGGAGGAATGATACATGAAGCAAAAGCTGCACCGAATTTGACAACAGAGGTAGCTCGTCCGGAGTGGAGGGGTTAGGGAGTGATTCCACTTGCAACTCATCGTGAGGGAGAGAAGGTGGGACCAGCGAAGAGGGTACAAGAGAAATAGGAACCTCAATCCTCAGCATCCAGAGACGAGAACAGGTGGGCATTGGGCGGCGACGATCGAATCTCTTTAGGGGAAGCTGTGGTAAGCACCCTGTCACAAGCAGAAAGGTTGCCGGAATGAGGCGGATCAGTGGAAGCAAGGTCTAGGAAGTTCTCAAGGGGAAGGAACCTATTGTAATGTTGCAAATGTGGCGAGGCGGTAGACGAATTTAGCGATGTAGCAGTCAAGTGAGGTATCAAAAGATGTTTTGCGAGAACGTGCTCCTGAATCTCGTTGGTCATTGCAGCAGCCAGCGGAAGAGCACGTTTAGCTTTCTTTGACTTGTTGAGCAACAATTGAACTGGGAGGGGGGAAGAGTCGAACTCGAGAGAATCTTGAGACTGCCCTTGAAGGGAGTGGGCCTTAGGTTGCACTGACTTATTCCCTGCACGCTGTTCCAAGGGAGCAGATGGAAGGCTGGAAGCGGTGGTGGGAGAGGCCGGGTCTCTTGCGGGGGGATCGTCTCGCCTAGAAGGAAATGAAGGAGCATGTCTTTCAACCTCTGTGGTCACAACAGTCTTGGAGGGGATGTCACTCGAAGACCTTGGACTGAAATCACGGCAGAGTTGTCCAGAATTGGAAGCCTCACCGATGGAGGAAAAACGAATTGGTGTGGCATGAGGTAACGTTGGGAATGCTGGTGAACATGGTATACGAGGAAGTTTCCCTCTTGATCTGCTTTTGGTAATCTATGGTATATATAAAATAATGCAAGTACATAATTAGCACAAAAAAAAAAGCATAAAAAAAGTTTTAAAAAAAATTTCTGGGAAGTTACTTATTGTTGAACTTTGCCATGGACTCTTGACTTGGTACATCACTAATATATATATACTCTTATATATATATATATATATCTTTTTATATATATATATATATATATATATATATATATATATATATATATATATATCTAACTATATATATATATATATATATATATATATATATATATATATATATATACTAAATATATATATATATATATATATATATATATATATATATATATATATATATATATATATATATATATATATATATATATAAAACTAACATATCAACAACTCGTCAAGAAATAAATATATATATATATATATATATATATATATATATATATATATATATATATTAAATGAAAGGATGAGTAGGAACCATGAAACAAAATAGTTAAAAGCAGCTGAGCAACTGAGGATAAAAAATGAGCATAGGTAAAAATAGTGATTGGTAGTTGTAGACCTGAAAAAAATTCAACATATAATATTGTTTCCAGCATTTAATTAGATGACTGACTTTACATCACAAAACATACAAATGAAAGAGCAGAAATAGGATGATCTTTCAAAATCTTTTAAATTTTCTAATGTTGGTTGCAATCGGAAGAGAGTAAAAATTATTAAAAGTATCATTGTGTAGTCACATATAATACACATTTTACCATTTCTAACATATACTGATTTACAAGTATTATATTAAAATAACAACCAAAACAATACCTAATTCAAACAGTTTATCAAAATTTTATCCTAATATTATGACTACTATTAATCATTAACAATATATGTTTCTAAAGCAATCTGCCACTCAAGGATATATATATATATATAAAAGAGGCCACATTTCATTTATATCTATCTTACTTACTGGAGTAACATACCCCAATACCATGTCTCCGCTGAAAGTTTTTGACTTGTCCTTGTGGTAAGCTTTGCTCCATTGAACTACATCTTTCCATTTAATATTTTTTGAAACAAGATTATTATCAAAAACTGATTTGTTAACAGGTCCAGTCTGTAATAATAATAATAATAATAATAATAATAATAATAATAATAATAATAATAATAATAATGATAATGATGTAATGATAATAATAATAATAATAATAATAATAATAATAATATAATAATAATAATAATAATAATAATAATAATAATAACACACACACACACACACATGGTAATAATAATAATAATAATAATAATAATAATAATAATAGCTAATAATAATAATAATAATAATAATAATAATAATAATAATAATAATAATAATAATAATAATAATAATAATAATAATAATAATAATAATAATAATAATAATCCACACATAATAATATATGAGTATATATACAGTTATACAGTTAGTATTTGAAGTATATATATATATATACATATGTTATATATATAAATATATATTATTTTGTATTTATTATATTATATTTTAACTTTCTATACTTTTATTATATATATATAGGCATATATATATATATATATATATATATATATATATATATATATATATATATATATATTATTATTATTATATATATATATTATATATATACTATATATATATATATATATATTAGTTATATATATACATACATATATACAGTAGATTGTATATATGTTGCTATATATTGGTTGGTTATATATACATGTTGCTGCTGGCTGGCTATTGTTGTTAAGGCTGGTTATGCCATACAAGGTTGGTTGTTAGCAGCAGTGCCAGTTATAAGGCTGTTATATTAAGGCTATTGCTGCTATATTACAGATTACATATATATGTTATTATTGTTATATATGTTGCTACATATATTATTGTTATATAAGTATATATATATATATTACTAAGCTTAATTTATTTATTTTAGGTTTACAATTAGATTAAAAAGATCAAGAGGAAAAAAAAGGTATGGTTGTTGTTGATACATACTAGCTGTTGTTTATTAAGGCATAAGGCTACATTGGCTACATGTTACATATGTGGTGAGTATATATATATATATATATATATTATATATATATTGTTATATATATATAAAGAAGTATATATATATATATATATATGTTATATATATATATATATATGTGTTATATATATATATATATATATATATAGTTATATATATATATATATATATATATATATATATATATATATTCTGAAAAATCACCAAGTTGAACAAGTAGTACCTGTATATAATATAAAATTTTGCATTTTACCATTATTTTTAAAAAAAAGAAGAAACTAACATTACTTTAGTATCAATCGATAATAACTAGCATAGCTATATAATGAAAGTTAACAATTTGTTATAAATAACAATAGAGCTCTTTGTCTACCTAAACCTCACTTTTACAATGAATGATGAAGTTAATAAATGCTTTTTCAATTTCAACAATATTAAATTTGTTACCATACCTTATACTTAATCTTAATCACTTCTTCCTTTCCTTTCTTATCACTTCTTGAGAGAGTACAGCAGGTCAACAAAATCATATTAAGTAATATAACAAATTTAAGAAACTTAGTGGCCATTTGCAACAGATTATAGAACTATAGGATATATATATATATATATATATATATATATATATATATATATATAGTATATATATATATGTTATATATATATATATATATATATATATATATATATAGTTGTTGCTATAGTTTATATATTTGTATATATATAGTTATATATATATACAGCAGCATGAAAAGAGTACTATATATATATATAATATATATATATGTTATTGTATATATATATTATTATTGGTTAATACATATATATGAATATATATATATAATATTTTATATATATATATATATATATATATATATATATATATATATATATATATATATATATATATATATATATTTATATATTTTTATAATTTATATTTATATGTTAATACTAACGGGTGATATACTTTCCTATCTTACCGATTTATATTTTCCGCCCCTTTGTGTGAACCACAGGGAGACTTATGTGGCGCTTGACATAATCCAGCTTACATCTGGACTGGTGCAATGTCACTGCTCTCCAAGCTCCCCCTCCTTGCTTCCTCCTCTTGCTTACTTATGTTCAGTTTTCTTCAAAACTGCCCAACATCGGTTGTTGATGGGGCGACTTCTTCTTCCCTTTCTCTGTCAACAGTGGTGTTCCTCAGGGTTCTGTCTTATCTCCACTTTATTTTCCTATTTTCATTAATGATCTCTCACCTGCACATCTAATTCTATCTCCTCTGCCGAGGACTAGACCTTCATTCTTCAACACATTTCAATTCTGCTCCTTCTTTTACTTCTAGAATCCCTCGTCTTAATCTTTCCGATTCTATTCTCGCTGATCTGGATAGAATTTCCGGGTGGGGGCGTCTGAACCTGTGAAATTCAACTCCTTAAAAACTCAACTTCTACAAATCTCCCTCTAAGACACCTTCCAACTTTCCCTATCTCTTTCGACGGTTCTCTCTTCTCTCCTGTCGACATTATAAACATCCTGGTCTAACATAAACAAAAATGTCTTGGAAACCTCACATCACAACGGTTGCCAAGGCGGCCTCAAAGAAACTGTGGAGTTCTGTTTAGACTGGCAGACTTCTTTTCCTCTTCCTCAGTTACTCCAGCTGCCAAGGGCCTCATCCGCCCCCCAGGCTGGAGCACTGCTTCCTGCACTGGGCTCTGGTTTCACCTGCTTTGGACAGGGTCGAGTCAGCCAAAAGGCTTATAAACTGTTCTGTACTTTCCAGTTCACTGACCCTCATCTTTGCGGCGCGATGTTGGTGCTTTATCTCTTTTCTATAGGTACCGCAGCGGCAGGTGCTCGAGGGTACTTATCACTCGCGTACTCACCTTTGCGTCGCCCCTCGTAGAACTAGGGGTGCCGTGGCCCGCAATATGAGTTTTGTGTTGATGTATCTAACTCCAGGCTAGTTCACTGCGGTGCTTCCTTCTTCCTGCCACCTCTGTTCAAAGGAATTCTCTTCCATCTTCCGTGTTTCCTACGAATTTAATCTCTCCCACTTCAAAGCCTGCGTCTGTGCTCATCTGCGTAATTCGCGTTATTAGTTGCTGACTTCTGAGGCGTGAAACACCCCTCCTTGAATAGGCCTGCCCGTGAGTGGTGGTGACAACTGTAAAAATAGTATATATATATATATAGCAGTTATAGGTATATATATATATATATATATGCAGGAGTTATATATATATATATATATATAGGGAGTTATATATATATATATATATAGGTATATATATATATATATGTTGTATATATATATATTATATAGCAATATATATATATATATAGTTATTATATATATATATATATATATATATATATATATATATATATAGTTATATATTATTATATATGTTAGTTAAGGCTATGTTGGTTGTTATTGGTTGTTATTATGCTATATATATATATATATATATATATATATATATATATACCAGATACATATATATATATATATATATATATATAAGAAGTATGTTATTAAGTTACATATGATATATGTTATTAATATGAAAGTTATATATATATATATATATATATATATATGGTTATTATTACAGTATATATATATATATATTATATTATATATATATTAAGTTATACATATATATATATATATATATATATATATATATATATAGTTATAGTTGAAGTATAGTTATATGAAGATGCTATTACATTATGCTGTTACATATAATATATACTATATATATATGTTGTTATATAGAGAGTGATATATATATATATATATATATATATATATGCGGTGTTGGGATGTACCGATAGTGCATCGGTATCGGTATCGCATCGCAGTATCGCCATATTTTTCTTGGTATCGGTTAATATGGCCCGATACTTCTTACTTTATGGGTGAAGAATTATGAGAAACTTTTTAGATTCAATAATAAATCTAGTTTCGATATATAAAAGGTTCTAATAAGGAATTCCTTAAGATAGGAGAGGTCAAAAAGTTGTGTTTTGGATAGCGATTCACAATTATATTTACAAGAACTGACAATTACATTGGTTTGCTTGGTAAATAGCTACTTCAAATTCGTGATATTTTCACGTTTCAAGTAATTCGCAGCAAACTGTCTTCTCTAAAGAAGTGCCTTCTTATCATTATATCTGTCAGTACTTCTGTTCTAAGGTTAAGAATATACTTATATTATACCATAACATCTGTAAAAAATTTAACACTTGTGAAAGTTTTTAAACTAGCAATACTCATTTTATTAATTTTTATTGTTTCCTGATATTAAAATAGTGACATTTTCGAGTTTTTCTTTTCCAGCACGAATAGTTTCTTCCCTTTGCAAAATCTAACAGAGCCTGCAAACTGGTGGCTGGGGTAAAAAGCGAAGACAAGACTGACTCACTTCCACTCACACGGTGCATCCCCATATTGAAATTTTAGTCGAGAAATGCTGCCTTCTGAACTTCCAACTCTACGTGGTTTCTACGATATGGGCTTCTGCTAAGAGAGCAGAGTGGAGAGAATGTCAAAAACCCAGCAGACACTCTTGCAAAGGATATTTATCCAAAAGTGCTTGAAAAGTGGGAGCTAGCAAACAGCAGTTGTTTTTTGGTGCCAATTTTAAATTTGAGAGTCACAGTCCTGAAGAAGATAGAAGAAAACTGGGAAAAGACCAAAAACATATCACTTGGCAGAAGAAAACTGGAATTGAAAGAGGCTTTCATAGCAACGGTAGACAAGCTCTTTGACATCCTCAATGTAAGTGTGAGATTAAGCTATGTTCAGAATTTGAGGGTCCATGTCCAAGTGGTGCTGACTGTAAACATGAAGTGCACATCTCCTGCTCTTTTTCTAAGGATATGAAGATCCTTGTCAAAGAACTAGTGTTTATTAATAGTCAAAGAGAGAAGGTTGGATCTGTTGGACAGCATCAAATTGGATTACCTGATCTACCTGATCACAGAAGACAAATTAAAAAGCAGAAGAGGCAAGAAGATGAATTAAGAAGAATTTCTGAATATAAGCAGAAAAGGAAGGAAGAGTTAACATTACAACCAAATGAAGTTCTTTTCTCCGACGAAGATGAAGAGCCAACTGATGTTACAGATGAAGAATCTGAAGATCCTTTGCAAAATCCATGTGATGATTTTGATGTACCTTCTACTTCAAGTACAAGTCAGTATAATACATTACAATTGCGCAATGTTGCATTGCAAAGTATTAGGTATGTTGTCGGTCTACGTGCTACAGCTCCATTTTTGGATGCTGGATTAATTACTGAAGGAGACCGGAGACTTGTGGTTGATCACAATAAAGTAAAAAGGGCACAAGAAAATCATGAACTCGCTTGATGACGAATTTCATGCTCTATGCCGGATAGGCAATATTGAATGCATCTTCTTTGATAGACGCAAAGATTTCACTAAAGCTCTGTTACAAGCAGATAACTCAAGTCATCAGTTTCCAAGTATTGTGAAAGAAGAGTATTACACTGTTTGCAGCGAGATAGGTAGGTATCTCTGCCATTTTACTCCAGAGAAAGACTTAACGAAAAAGGAAACCTGCTGGAGTTATTGCTAGCCATCTTGTGGATTTCTTAAAGAAAAACAACACTGATAAAAATTTTGCAGGCTATTGGTGGTGACTCAACGAATATTAACACTGGTTGGGAGGAGGAGTCATGCATTGAGTTGAGGCAAAGCTGAATCGTGAACTCATCTGGTTGGTTTGTGCTCTTCATACTGAGCTACCTTTGCGGCACTTGATCACAGAGTTGGATGAAAAAACTTTGTCTAACAACAAGTGGAGTGGTAAGATTGGCAACATGCTTGATACTGCAACAGAACTGAAATCAATCCCTCATTTGTCAGGATATCCTTTCCAGAGCCTTTGGTTCCATTGAGTGACACTGTTGTCAAAGATCTCTCTACAGATCAGGCTTATGGTTACAGAATAACTCAGGCCATAAGGACAGGTGTACTTCCAACTGATTTGGCTTTATTAAAAATTGATCCTGCAAGCCACTCTCGGTGGTTAACAACTGCAAATAGTATTTGTCGCAAATGGGTTTCAAAACATAGCCTTAAAGACAATAATTTAAAGATGTTACAACTGCTTGTGGAATACATTGTTGGCGTTTACTATCCCTGCTGGTTTACAATCAAATCGGGATTCTCTTGGGTGGAAGGACCTCTCCACATTCTTTATCAGTTGAAGCTCCTAAAATCTCAGAACAAGGCAGTAGCAGATATTGTTTTGCCAACAATCCAACGTTCATCGCGGTTCGCATTTAGTGAAATGGTGCTTCAGACTATATATGCTTGGAAGACCAAGAAAGGAAAGCAGGGGTCCAGAATATAATTGAATTAAGGAATGAAAATGATGATACACCAGGAGACCTATCTGTTCAGCCTAGGAAAAAACCTGCAGTAAATTCAAATGCAACTTCCGTTTTGGAACTGATAGACTGGTCAGAAAAGGTATATGATCCTCCACTTACTGTAAACTCAAAATATCAGAAATAAGAAAGTTTGTTGAAGAGCCAACGCAAGTTCCAAAGTGGCCATGTCATGGATGGACAGTCCATAGAGGTGTGTGAGACGAGTAACAGAAGCTTCTGG
>JABUQX010143532.1:12500-18485 GCA_015478945.1 Trachelipus rathkii | reverse complement strand
AAGTTATGTAGAGCTAAACCAAGGTTAAATGGTTTTTGTCGAATGGGAAGGGATTGTTGGCCTCATTGGTAAAGAGAAAATTCAAAGAAGTTTGACACTCAAGTTCTACCAGAGTACAGCATCAAATGCAAAAACGTCTTCTTCTAAAGCATTGGTTGTTCATGCCAAAAAATTTGAAAGTAATAGAAATTTATAGAAATAGAAATAGAATTTGAAGATATAGAGATGAGAAGGTGGTTAGAGGTAATCAAGAGATGGAATAAGTCGAATAGTATAATGCGAATGATTTAAAGATGATCTTCTTCTCGCTTTTTTGTTGCTTCCTTTTTCGTTGCAGCCACCTATGAAGCCAATTATGCAACTGTTCTTGAAACTATTTTAATTCAACTCATTCCTGAAAAGGTTCACAAAATCTTCAGTATTTAAGGTAATTGAATTTCAAAATCTCACTTATATAAACTCTTAAAAATTTTATATCTCTTAAATATTTTATGAGAATAATTGCGTAAAAAAATAGAAAAAAATATTAAATAAATCAAAATTAATTAAAGTAATTAAAAATAATTAAAAATAATCGATTAAAAATTAATTAAATCAAAGATATGGGAAAGGAAGCTAATTAACTGGTCATTATTGTTATATATCAGAATCGGTATGGTTAGAATCTGGTATGGTTTTAAACAAGCTGTCTTTTTAAACTTTCTTTTTAAGTTTTGTTACTGGAAAGAGTAATTTTTTTCAGAATTTGTCGAACAAAAAAAAAAAAAAATTTTGAAGCAAAAATAAGCTTTGAAAGTAAAATCAGCAAACCATTGTCAAACCGATAATATTAAAGTTTAAATATTTAATGTTATAAAATTACTCTTGCAGTAAGCAATTGCAATTGCATGCCTTGCAGCGGGCAAAGATTTGGTTGAACCACTGTACCAAACAAGATGATCTCTAAAATACATTAGCCGACTGTTCAAAAACTTATTTATTAACTTGCGATGGAAAACGAGAAATAAGTTAGGACGAATATATTGTTAGAAATCTTATAGACACAAAATTAAAACGTCAAGCAAAATATGAGCTAAAAAAAAAAAATATATAAAAAAAAAAATCTCAAGCTTTTCATAAAGTTTAAAGTAAACCTTATAATAATGATGGTGCAGTACCTTAAATAAAGAAATTTAAAAAGTACGTTTACAAATGAATTACATTGCTTAAAATTTTTTTTTTTACACACACACACACACACACACACACACACACACACACACACACACACACACACACACACACACACACACACACACACACACACACACACACACACACACACACACACACACACACACATATATATATATATAATATATAATATATAATTATATATATGTATATGTATATATATATATATACTTTCTATATCTATATGCCATACTATATATACTTTTATAAGTTGGATAACATTAACTTAAGACTGTTTATCAAGGCATATTTCAATCTACATTTAGTTTTGAATCAATAGGGTTTGAACTTGCGTGATAGGGATTAGGTGATCGGTCAATATAAATATTTCAGAAAAAGTCTTTTTTGAAAATAGAAATATAAGACAGAATATTGCCTCCATTTGTCCTATTTCCCTATTTGGAAGTGGTCTTTGAAAGAGACAACCCCACATAACATTAAAAGTGAAATGGCTGAGCTCAGTTAAATTCAGTATTAAATGAATGACGTAATAGGGGATTAGCAATCTTGGTTTTGATGGATGGGTTTCACACTTTTTGCAAAACTAAGATCATTTTACTTCTGAGGCGGAAAGGCTAATGTACATAGTGTTTATTATAGACACTAAAATAATGGATATATATATATATATATATATATATATATATATATATTATATATATATATATATATATATATATATATATATATATATATATATATATATATATATATATATATATATATATATATATATATATACTAATTTATATATATATTTATATATATATATATATATATATATATATATATATATATATATATATATATATATATATATATATATATATATATATATATAATATATATATATATATATATATATATGTATATATATAGCATATATATATATATATATATATATATATATATATATCTCTATATATATACTTGTATATATATATAAATCGTGTCTATTATTATCAGTTATTAATGGTTCTATTTTATCTTAAAAAATATTCATCTTTCTTATGAATGATGAATTATTAAAATTACACAAGATAAACAGTTTAGAATTTTAATTAAATTTCTTTATTTACACTGCAGACTTAAAAATTATTGGATTGAATAATAATATTATGTTTTAATATCTTATTTATTATAGGGTTTTGAAAATATTATATATATATATATATATATATATTATATATATATATATATATATTTATATTATATATTTATATATAAATATATAATATATTAATAATAATAATAATAATATATATATATAATAAATATATATATGTATATATTATTTAGTTTATTGAACCTTCATCCCATGAATTGGGGGGTTGTTACCACCATAGTACTCGCTGGCCAAGAATTGTGTTACATGTATTTCTAATCAAGTGGATTAGAATGCGAGAAGAGTGATTTGTTTGTGAATAGACTGTTCTGTTGTATGTGTTGGCTATGGTTGTAGTGAAGTGTGTGTATTGAGATTAGTGTAATCCACTATGCCGTAAACTGCAATACGTAAATATTGCAGAAAATCTCCTACTAACGACAAATTTTTTGTGTCCGTTCACGTGGCCGAACTAGAACTCGAACCCAGAAAATTACGATATTTAAGCAGAAAAGAGACTCACTTTCTCATGGCTCATCCATATATCATACCATGTATATATAATATATACTATATCGTATATATATATATATATATATATATATATATATATATATATATATATATATAACCTGATACATAAATCTTTATCTTTATATCTCTTCTTCTTCTACATATATATATATATATATATATATATATATATATATATATATATATATATATATATATATATATCTCTATATATATATATATATATATATATACAAACTATACATAGAGCACACATATATACTACTATATATAGGTTCTTTACTAACACGGGAGAAAGAAATATCGATTTACATATCGACTCTTTCAGACCCTAGATATGTTTCTCTAATATAGTTTAGCCGTGATTTAATGTATAGCAGCTGAAATGTTAACATGTTTATCAATTTACTAAAATGTTTAGGAAAATATTGAATATTCCTGTAGTTATTTAACATTTAGGTTAATAAATATTAATTTAAAAAAGACCGAATTAATATGAATATATTTGTCACACTAAAAACTGATCCGTCAGCTGAGAAACCTGATCTGTATAAATTTCTGAAACTATTGAATAATTCCTGAGATTTACCCTCTCAAAACTGTAAATTTTATTACGTTCATTTAGATTGAGATCATATATATATATATATATATATATATATATATATATACATATATATATATATATATATATATATATATATATATATATATATATATACCTATATATATATATATGTACATATATATATATATATACTATACTACTGTTTTCTATATATATATAATATATATGTATATATATATATAAATATATATATATATATAAAAATATATATATATATATAAAAATATAGATATATATAAATATATATATATATATATATATATATATATATATATATATATATATTATATATATATATATATATATATATATATATATATATATATATATATAAATATATATATATATATATATATATATATATATAGATATATATATATATATATATATACTATATATATATATATATATATATATATATATATATATATATATATATATATATATATATATGCTACTCTTACTCATACTATATATATATATATATATATATAGAGAGAGAAAAAGAGAGAGAGAGAGAGTGTTTATCTATTTTCCAATTTTAGGGGCTCGAACAGGCGGGATGAAGAGGGCAGATACTAATGGTTCCCAGATAGGGACTAAACTCATGACTTTCGCGGTCTACCCTGCGGTATTCCTTTCGTTTTAAGTAATAAATTAAAATTTAATTTATTCTTTATTATATTTAGGGACCCCATATAGCTATCAGAAAAAAATCGATTTGACAGTCGATATATCTTGTCTCCTCAAAACGGAAAGATCATATATATATATATGTATATACATACAGACATATACATATATATATATGTGTAGTATATGTAGACTGTGTGCTCTCCCTCTATATATATATATATATATATATATATAAGAAGACATATATATATATATATATATATATATATATAGCGTGTGTGTGTGTCCATAGAAATGTATTGTATTCTAGTCCTTGGAACCCCAGTTAAATGCAAATTCATTATTAAGCTGAAGCTTAAAAGCTCTCTCCATATACACTTTGATTTTTATATAGTTTAGTAACAATTAAAAAATTTAAATATATATATATATATATATATATAGTATTATATATATATATATATATATTTATAAAAAAATATATATATATATATATATATATATATATATATATATATATATATATATATATATATATATATATATATATCAACTATATATATATACATATATATATATATATATATATATATATATATATATATATATATATATATATATATATATATATTATATATATATATATATATATATATATATATATATATATATATATATTTATGTGTGTGTATGTGATAGTAATTGTTTGTGCCTTAGTGGGTTTAATGGTACATGAAGGAATAGGTACGTTGGGATAAGGTCATTAGTAAGGAGGAGGTAATGCGTAGAAATTGAAAGAGTTGAAAAAGAGCTGGTAATCTGCAGAGTTATAGATGAAATGATAATGGGGAAATGATCAAGATTGGAGCGAGATGGCCATTGGTGGATTTGAAAGTTGTGTTACAAAGCGTTTATTTGAAATTTATAGTTCAGAAAGATTGGAGGAGAGCAGTATGGTACCCTTATATAAAAGGGTAAGAGAGGGTTAATAAGGAACAGTAGGGTATTGGAAATTGGAATTATCGAGTGTTGTATGGAAGATATATGCTGGTATTTTGGTTGAAAGAGTACTGACTAAGGGACTGATTGTTGAAGAACAAGGTGCGTTTAGAAGTGGTAGAGGATGTGTGGATCAAATCTTTACATTGAAACAAATGATTGAGAAAATGAGAGAGAAGAAGAATAAATTGTATTTAGGTGTTGCTGGTTGCAACAGACGTATGATAGAATTAATAGGAAAGCTCTATAGCAGGTGTTAAAGAATATATGAGGTGTGGTGAAGGTACATTTGGTTGGTGATCAAGTATATGACGATGGTGACTTTGTATAGATAATGTTAAGAAATTAGTTGGGTTTAATATTCATGCTGAGTTCAGGCCGAGGATATATGTTATATCTTTGTGTGTTGTTGAATAGTTAGTTATGAAAGGGTGGGACATGGGGAATGTATCCAGCCAGTGGAGAATGGAAGGCCAGAAGTTGCCCTACCCTGACCATGGATTTGGTTTTGTGTGGCGAATCAGGAGGTTTAGAGGATTATTGATTGGCAAAGGTGTTACAAAGAGGAGGTTTGAAAGTAAGAAACGTAGATAAGAATAAGATTATGGACTGTGAAGTGAGACAGCCCGGTCCTCCTTCAGTGTGATTATGTTAGATGGGTGACAGTTGAACAAGTGTCTAGGGGTTTAATGTTTAGGGTGTCTGTTGGATGAGAATGGAACGGATGATGCAGAGTGTAGTAGGAAAGTTGGGAATGGCAGGGAAGGTGGCTGGTGTAATTAAATCGTTGGTGAATGTAAAGGGGACTAAGTCTTGAAAGTTCACTTTAAGTGCCCCCACATGAGGGGTA
>JABUQX010143532.1:0-5000 GCA_015478945.1 Trachelipus rathkii | reverse complement strand
ATATATATATATATATATATGTATATAAGCATATATATATACATATAAATATATATATATACTATATATATACTATATCTATTTTAAACACTACATAAAAATATATTTGAATGTCTGTATATATATATATATATATATATATATATATATATATATATATAATATAATAATATATATAATATATATATATATATATCTATATATATATAAACTAAACTTATATAGAAAGTGAAATAAATATTTCCTATTCAAAGCATTAACAAAGAGACTCAGGTGAGTGGTAGCTGGAAAAAGTAAATGAGATTTAAAGAAGAAAGAAAAGTAATTAACGAGAAGTCTATTAGGGAAAAACTGTGACATGACGTGTTGATGATGACATTGTGTGTGAATGTGTGTGTGTGTGTGTGTTAAGTATGAAATGTTTATAGTTTATTTGTTTGGGAGGAAAAGGTTTGCATATATATATATATATATATATATATATATATATATATATATATATATATATATATATATATATATATACACACACAATATATATTATATATATATATATATATATATATATATATATATATCTAATATATATATATATATATATATATATATTATATATATATATATATATATGTATATGTCTCCTGTCTCCCCTCTCCACGAAGAACCGGTCTACCTAGAGATATTATGCCAGAACATGGCGGGCCAAGAGGTAAAGTTAAAATAGTAGTTTCAAGTTGTGTCTGATGTCCGATAAGTCAGGGCAGTCTATTAAGAGATATCCTCTTTAATCATTAGTCTGGGAAAAGCACCTTACTGACGGTGGGAGAAGGGTTGTTTTTATTAAATTTAATTTGCTTTCTTGAAGGGAAATGAATGGTACCCAAGCAGAGATCGGACAGCATTTCGCGGGTTTAACAGTTCAAAGTTTATTCCTTTGAAGATGTTTCGGGCGGACGTGTTGGGTGTGTGGTGGACCTGTATGGTGTTATTTCGATATACGGAGATCGTTCTTAAAGTTAATTGAGGGTGTGTGTGTTTAGTATTGTTAGTATATGTTAGAATAGTATAATACTGATGTGATTATTTTCCCTTCTATATATTTGTTGTAATGTTTGATGTAGGGGTGATCTATAAGAGATGATTTGCTGTAAATTTTACGACAGCTCATCATGTCAAGCTGACTTATCTGTGAAACCCATTCACGTGGTCATCAGACAGTCACCATTTGCTTCTAGTCCCAATGGTCTATTTTCTATGCATGTTTATTTACGCGCAAGCTCTCCAATGAGATTGTGTAGTCACACTGCCTAACAAACTTAACAAGCTAATCTCAATACAAAATCTAATAAATCTAACAAAATCTACCTTATACTTTAACTAGTACTCCTTTACAATTTAAACCTACTCATAATATACTCACTTTCATTTATGACATAATTACTTCTGGATCACATAATTCTAACAATTCTATTAATTCTAGAAGTAATGATAAAAAACAAACATGATGATTATACTAAACTATGAGTCGAGACAAAATAAAAGGAAATTAAAATAAAATGAGAATATATCATTTTAATAATAATAATAATAATAATAATAATAATAATAATAATAATAATAATAATAATAATAATAATAATAATAATAATAATAATAATAATAATAATAATAATAATATTAATAACTTTTAATCTTTCTATTACATTTACCTACGTACTTTCCATATTCATATCAATACCTAGTAAGAATAATGCACTACCCCATTTCTTTAGTTTCTTCTTCTTCTATAAACCTTTCTCCTCTTTGATGTTTATGCCCTAGCGTGGTGCAAGGCTTTTTATATATAACCTGTTAAAATAAAATATAATAAAAATATAAAAATGTTATAAAAATTAAAAAAAAAGACTGCACTTTATCAAGGAGAACGATGCGTGTGGAATCACTCCAGATTTGTGATGCGTGCTCCATACAAGAGCTAACAATTCCCCAATACAGAATGAGCAACTGGGGTGGTGGAAAGTTCCGAAGACGTTTCAGAACACCCACCTTCTTTAAAGCTTGTTTAGAAAGAGAAGTAATGTGATCCTTTTAATGAAGGTCACAGAAATGATGCAAAAGAAAAAGAAAGAAGATATCTTTGCTTTTATTCAGTTTGAGTTTGCGTGGTTTCGAAGATGATGATGTGGTGGTTGTGATTGGTGAAAATGGAAACTACCATCTTTACTCACCCCAATTTGAGGTAGGAAAAGATCAAAAGTCAGCTGCTCAATGGCCACCATCCTGCCATGCATTAATAGCTGTTTTGAGAGTAGACTTCCATACTGGAAGGAATAACGAAAGATGGAGTCATCGGCATGGGAGTGAATAGGTAATGAAATGATCGAGAAAAGGAAATTAATTGAAATGTAGGAAAAGAACTGGTGATAAGACAAAACCTTGAAGAACAGTACTATTAATAGATTTAATAGGCGCACAATAGCCGTCTGCAACAGCTACAATAGAACGATCTGAAAGGAAATCGGAGAGAAAGCCACAGGGAAATAGGATAAATATTATAAAAGAGAAGTTAAGAAATCAGTGCCAGACGCTATATAATGCCTTCGATATGTCTAGCAACACAGCCAATAAACTCACCGTAATGTCGAGTAACAGAGAATAGAGAATAATATAGAAGAAAAAGAAGATCACAAGTAGAGCGCTTCTTATGAAAGCAATAATGACGATCGGAGATTAGATTTGAAGAATTAAGATGGTTCCAAATGTTCTCTTTTTGGATAGATTCGAAAGCTTTAGGAAGGGCGGAAGTTAAAACGATAGAACGGTAGTTAGAAGATTGGGAGAGGTTCCCCATTTTCGGTAAAGATTGAATATACTATATATATATATATATATATATATATATATATATATATATATATATATATATATATTATATATATATATATATATATATATATATATATATATATATATATATATGAGCTCTATACATTTAATGCAGACAGATACTAGTGTAGACATTACTTTTGAAGATTGATTTAGAATTTCTCTCACGTTGTAAATAACTTCAATGCGTGGAAAATTAACGCCGGGAACATCTTTTTTTAATTTAACGTATACAATAATAATAATAAAAATAATAATAATAATAATAATAATAATAATAATAATAATAATAATAATAATAATAATAATAATAATAATAATAATAATAATAATAATAATAATAATAATATTTAATAATAATAATAATAATAATCATAATAATCATAATAATAATAATAATAATAATAATAATAATGATAATATAATCAATAATTTGTTTTTTTGCAATAGTAAAATTTTATTAACAAAAAATCATTTTAAATTACTTTAATAATATAAGAGAATAAGAATAACATCACACACTTCAGTATCTATTCTAGATAACCTTACAATTACACTATAATCTATAATTTTATAATGAAAAATTAGATAATTTACTATATTTGGAAGGATGCTCAATTACATGGCACAATCATTGTTGTCTCATCAAATTATATATTTTTATACAAAAAATGTGGGTCGATCTTGCCCCTTATAAGGGATTTCGTAGTTGCTGAAAGCGCTTATTGAGTTGATCTTATTAATATAATGTGAACTTAAACCATTTCCTGTAATGTTTTTTGTCTATCAGTTGATTATCCATCTTCAGCATGTGTTTACTATTTATATATTATATATGTATAACATATATATATATATATATATAATATATATATATATATATATATATCTTATATATATATATATATATAAATATATATATATGTATATATATATATATATATATATATATATACATTATATATATATATATATATATATATATAATATATGCTTTATATATATATATATATCGCTATAACTTTCATATATATATGGCAACGCATATATATATATAATAACTATATAATAATAATAATAATAACATGTATATATATATATATAAATATATGTATATATATGTATATATATATATACATAATAATATACTATATATGTATATATATATATATATATATATAATAATAATAATAATAATAATAATAATAATAATAATAATAATATATATATATATATATATATCGAGAAGGCGACTCACTGCACTCGTGCTACTCGTGCTCAGCACGAGTTAACATTATAGAAACGATCGATCTTCTACAAATTATGATAAAATTCTCTTATTTTTTTGCGAAAGTTGGTCAAATAAATGAAATTGTTATGCAAAATTAAACAAGTGCTGAGAATAAACGGCTATTAAATAACGTTTTCAACCAATTAAAAATGGCGGCAGTTCGGCGCCGGATAGCGGAGACAGCGTCTGAATTTAGATTGAATTTAAATATTAAAAGTTAATCTTGGAATCAACTAGAAAACGTGCAAAAAAAACAGTTTAGAAAGGGAAGAATTCAAAAAGTATTATATATTATATATATATATATATATATCTATATATATATATATATATATATATATATATATATATATATATATATATATATATATCTATACTTTCTATCGCGTACATATATATAGAGAGAGAGAGAGGCTTAGATTTAGTAAAAAGTTATAGGTCGCCACTGACCCTTATACCATATATATATATATATATATATACCTATATATATACTTATATATATATATATATGTATAGATATAGATGTGTATATATATATATATATATATATATATATATATATATATATATATATATATATATATATATACCGAAGGTATATATCTTTTGTTTATATCTAATATATATTATATATATCTTAAATATATATATATATATATATATATATATATATATATATATATATATATATATATATATATATATATATATATATATATATATATATATATATATATATATATATATGTAATATATATATATAATATATATATATGTATATATATATATATTACTATATATATATATATATGCTCTATAT
>JABUQX010143531.1:22500-26533 GCA_015478945.1 Trachelipus rathkii | reverse complement strand
GTGTAAGTATCTATGGGTGAGTGTAAGTGTCATAGTGAATGTGTGTATAAGTGTAAGTGTGTGTGTGTGTGTATGTGTGTGTGTGTGTGTGTGCGTTTGACCGCGGGTGGAAATAAGTTAGGATAGATCCATACAGGTCAGATACCTACATGACCAAGTTAGCTCAGTTACCACTAGCAAGGTGGGAGGTACCTGTGCTGAGCCCAAGATAATCCTCACTAACTCCCTCCACTGCCCTTTTTAAGAATGGTCAATTTCAGTCAAACAAGGTCAAGACATCAAAAAGGGGCTAAGTCCCTAAAGGTACAAGGCCAAAAATACAAGGCCAAAATTAGGGTAGCCAAAGAGGCCTAGGGGTAAAAAGGTCAATGTCAGTCAAGGTCGAGGTTAAAAAGGTCAAAGTCAGTCAAGGTCAAGATCAGTCAAGGTCAAGGCCAAAACTAAGGGTCTATACGTACGACGGATGCGCATCAGCCTGGTACGCCCCTTCTTCGAAGGGGCATCAAAAGGTCAAGGCCAAAAAAGGTCAAGGCCCAAAAAGGTCAAGTCCAAAAAAAGGTCAAGGCCAAAAAGGTCATACAGGTGTAATTTACCAAAACTGGTTTGCTCAAATTTTGTGGGTGGGGTAAAAGAGGCCCAGGCCAAGGTCAGGTGGGGTAAAAGAGGTTTAGTCCAATATAGCCTCCCTACTACTCCCGAGTATGTTAGTTATACTAAGTTAATTAGAAGTATGGAATTAGTAACGAATGAAGGTCCAAAGTTTGTGCTTCTAGAGATACATAAATCAAATGACAATTTCAGATATTTCAAGAGCTTTAACAATTTAAAGAAAATTATCAAAATTAAACCAAAAGAAAATGGCTGGTTTTGGCTGTTTTGGCTGTCTGCTAAATTTGATTTTTAATTTAAATTTTTAAGTTAATTAATGAATTTTTTGACTTTAAATTGTTAAAAAGCAAGAATAAAATAATATAAACATTTGTGGTTCGTATCAGAACCTAAAAATGTGTAGGTATATCCTTTAATGGTGGATATTTTTGCGGCACTTTGGAGAATATCTTTAATATTTGGCATAGACCCTTAGGAATGATTGTTCTACATCCGTGTAAATGGCTTTTTTGAATTTTTTTTAAATTTGAACAAGTAAGAAAATGGCCTACAGGATTTATTTACAAACGCAGGATAATACGAATTAACCTGGGTGCCGTGGGACTCACCGGTTAACAATGGATAAATAATAATAATAAAAGTGACAAAGTTTCGTCAAATATTATAATAAACTATCATAATATAAGCTAATAACTAAATAGTTATGATTTCACCTGTTGGCACCAGGGCAAAAAAATTATAGCATTACGGCAACCAACCTGCTAAAGAAATCCTTTCCCAAAGCAGTGTACACTCACTGTGTAAGCCATCGCTTAAATTTGTGCATCTCTTAATACATTTAAATTTCAGGCTGTATGAAATGCAATGAGAGTAATATCAAAGACGTGCACATTTTTTCCAGCCGGTGAAAAGGGACTTCTGTTTTAAAGAAAAAAAGTAAAGAATTGAAACCAGGTTGTGAGAATACGAGAATAAAAATGCTCTGTGAAATAAGATGGTGCGATAGGCATGAAGCTGTCCTGCTTTTTGAGAATATTCTTATGTCAATAGTAGCAGCTCTGGAGCATGTCAGTCAATTGCCAGGTGAACATTTAAAAAAAGCGTTATTAATTTTTCAGCTCTGGATGTAAATTCAAAATTATTGGGATTGACCTACAATCTTTCAAAATACCTTCAAACTAAAAACATCGATATACTTACTGCAATTGAACAAATAAACACTGCAAGAAAAACTATTCATCATTTAAGAGAAAATGCTGATTATGAGTTTCACGAAATGTTCGAAACTTTGCTGCAACTGGCAGATCATAGAAATATCGAAATAACAGTACCAAGAACAGTTGGTCTCCAAAGGCATCGACCCAACCCATCTTCTACAGACGATAAGATTTCTTCCTTAATTAAATTAAAGGTTTTTAACTCACTTGAACACAGTGTCATCTCTTCAATAGGTTATTACAATCAACTGACAAAGTTCAATCAGCATTCGAATTTTACAGAGACGATTTGATTGGTTCTTGCAATGAAATCTTTCTGGAAGAGTGGAAATTATGGAGGCAAAAGTGGAAAGGATCTCAAGAAAAACCCATAAGTACCTCCGCCAGATTAGACTACTGCGTCGAAAGTTTTTCCCACATTTAAACGTACTGTTGAAAATATTTTCTGTTCTTCCTGTTTCTAAATCTTTAGTTGAACGAAGCTTTTCTAAACTAACATAAGTACATACATACTTGATGTGCATAACAAGTAAAAACAGTCTGAATGGGTTAGCTTTACTCATTATTCATGAAGACTTGGCTTTGGAAATCACCAACGATCAAGTCATCGACCATTTTGCTGGATATGGGCATGCACGACATTTACAGATTGTTCTGTAAAGTCTAGTTGAAAATTAAAATTGTTTTGTTAATAGTTATTATTGTTTCCCTATTATTCAATTCCTACAACAGCATTGGAATTACGCAACCAGTAGTAATAGGACAAGTTTCCTGATAAAAACTCTGCGTGTAAATATATATACACGGGAAAGGCAATCCGGTTTTTTTGACTGGCCAAAAAAGATCGTTCTTTTGAACACGAATTAAAAAAATAAAAAACAATAAATAAATAAATAAATAAATAATAAATAAATAATAAATAAAAAATTAAAAAATACATAAACAAATAAATAATAAATAAGTAAATAAATAAATAAATAAATAAATAAATAAATAAATAAATAAATAAATAAATAAATAAATAAATAAATAAATAAATAAATAATAAATAAATAGTAAATGTTTAATTAATATTCATTATCGCTGCACATGGTCCCGCACTGACTGCACCATCGTCCACTCTCCGCATTGACTCGGCAACGCACAGCACCACACCGCAAAGCACCACACCTAGCAAAGGGTGGAGTACATTTCCTCAAACTCGGTGCCATCTTGGGGTGACGCAACTCGTCACAGACGAGGTTACGTGGTCGTGCACCCCCGGAAGGGGGCGCTTGCCCCTCTAAGTAGGAAATGACCGTAGAACGATAAAATTTGATATACACCTTTTTCATAAGGTAACCTCGTCGTAGACGAGATTACGTGGCCATGCATCCCCCTCGAGGGTGTGCTGGCCCCACCAAGCAGGAAATGATCATAGAAGGATGAAATTTGGTATACACCCTTCTTATAAGGTAACCTCGACGCAGCCGACTTAACGTGTTGCTACTCACATTGAGGGATAGAGCTGTGCACCAAAACCTTGGAAATGGTCTTAAAATGATGAATTTTGGTATACACCTTTCTTATAAGGTAACCTCGTCGCAGCAGAGGTTACGTGTCGCTATGCCCGTTGGGTCTTGGAGCTGAGCCCCTAAACCTTGGAAACGATCATAGAAGGATGAAACTTGGTATACACCTTTGTTAAAAGGTAACCTCGTCACAGACGAGTTTACGTGTTACTACCCTCACCGTGTGTTGGTGCTGATCCCCGATACCTTGGAAATTGACATAGAAAGATAAAATTTGGTATACACCATTCTTATAAGGTAACATCGTCGCAACCGAGGTTACGTGTCGCTACGCTAAGAGTGTGTTGGGGCTGAGCCTCAATACCTTGGAAATTGGCATAGAAGGATGAAATTTGGAGAGCAGACAGAAGAGGAAAGATAAACAGGACTGGAGGAAGAGCATGGATGCATCTTAAAAAGATAACCCGTTTTCTAAAGATTGAAGGCTGACATTTCTATTTTCAAATCTCATTTTCTTTTTATAAGCGTCAACTAATATATTTTTTTTCCTAAGTTAAAACAGGTATACTTTGTTTGCTATTTTTATTTTACAAGTTTCATTTTACATTTATACTTTGTGTTGAATTTTTTTTAAAACTTTTATTTATTTAATTAATTTTTGTTCATATCAATCTGTTTTTATTAAAATTTTCTCTT
>JABUQX010143531.1:0-7500 GCA_015478945.1 Trachelipus rathkii | reverse complement strand
AGAGGAGAGGAATGCCAGAATCGTCCAGGATTGAGTTAGAAGAAAAATAGGAACCCGAAGATATTGGCCTTTCAGCTGTAGAATTAGCAACAGAGCCGTCAGATCGAATAAGAGGAGGAAAGGCAGATTTACAGAAGTTGTTAGAGATGTTTTTGGCAAGAGGCCAGAGAAATTTGTCAGTAAAGAACCAAGGAAGTTAGCGCACTTTCATTTGATGAAAGCCAGCTTTGTCGAAGAGTATCTCTGCAACGATTTCTAGCTAAATGAAAATTAGTGAGAATGATAGGAGAACGAAATTTTTTCCGCTTGATACAATACACTAATCTCTAAGCCCTGAATGGATATATATATATATATATATATATGTATATATATATATATATATATATATATATATATATATATATATATATATATATATATATATATATATATATATATATATACATATATATATATATATATATATATATGTATATATATATGTCCTCCCCCAGGAAGGTCATATGACCTGTCAGTGGGACCCATCGAGAAAGGTCCTTGGGTATCACCTGCCTAACGACTATTCCGATGGCTGCCCAGGCCTATCATGGATGCCGGGAAGCTTTCCCATTAGTAGCAAGGCACACTACCAATGTACTCATTAACGTCTGAGTGAGACGAAGCTAGAGTTTATAGAGAATAGCTCACGTTCTCTCGATCCACCCAGTCTTGAACCCGGGCCCTCTCGCGTGCCAAGCGAGAGTGCTCCACCTCTGAGCGAGGAGCCGCCTATGTATACATATATATATATATATATATATATATATATATATATATATATATATATATATATATATATATATATATATATATATATATATATATATATATATATATATATATATATATATATATATATATATATATGTATATATATATATATATATATATATATATATTTATATATACTATATATATATATATATATATATATATATATATATATATATATATATATATATATATAATTTCCTTAAAGGGGAGACTTTATCCTCAAAATCCATTTCTTCGAACCGATAAAAGAAAATGTTTTTTTGATGAACAACTAATTTATCTTTAATTTTTTTGGGAAACCAAAAAAAAAAACTGTTCGTTTTTTTGGGGGGGGAGAGGGAAAATTTTTTTTTCGGGGCTTTTACAAAAATGGCAATAAAATCTTTAATATTCAAGATATTTCAATGCTTTTTTCACTAAAATACTCCTATTTTGTGTAGTAATAAATTTCATTTAGACACTTTATTTCAAATTTTATTTTTTAAAAGTTTTTTTGGACAATCTCTGAAAAGTACTTTCAAAATTTTTGAAGTAAAAACAATCAATCACGTGTGACACCACCTTACATCATACAAAAGCATTTAAAATAAACGTCAGTCTGTTAAGGATTTTATATGCAGAGTTGTTACCAAATTTTAAGAAAAAAAAACTGTTCGTTTTTTTTAATGAATTTTTTTGTGATCTAATGTAAGAAAAAAATGAAGTGCTAGAAAAACGCAAATAAACATTTGGAAATATTATTTCTTTTTTCAGACGGCAAAAAAATATTTATTCTCATATATATATATATATATATATATATATATATATATATATATATATATATATATATATATATATATATATATATATATATATATATATATATATACTATATATATATATATATATATATATATATATATATATATATAGGAGTTCAAGCACCCTTCAATGGATTTAAATAGGTACCAAGTTTCAAAGCAGTGATATCGAAGCAGTAATTGAAAACTGTTTCGAGATGCCTTCTTTTTTTGGGAGGGTGGATCGCACTAGTGGTGTGAAGCCTCCTGTACATTGTCTAGCGGCGACGCTGTTGTCGATGGTTCGAATCCTGGCACGAGTGAAATTTTTTATACTTATTATTGCAAATTTGGCACAAAAAGCATGTTGTGCCCTTCGGCGTTGCTTTACTTTGGTTGGTTGCTTCTGTAACAAAGAGCACGCAAGCAGAGGCCATGTAGCCCCAGCCAGGTAATTCCACCTCCATCGATTTAAATAAAGCTACCGAGTTTCAAAAACGGTGGTATCGGAGCAGAATTGAAAACTATTCCGATATGCCATCTTTTTCCTGGGGAGGAAGATCGGACTAGTGGTAGAGCCTCCTGTACATTGTCTAACTGCAACGCTGTTGTCGATGGTTCGAGTCCTGGCACGAGTGAAATTTTCTTTGTCTTATTATTGCAAATTTGTTGCAACAAGCATGTTGTGCCCATTTCGGTGTTCTTTGACTTTGATTGGTAGCTCTTGTTACCCAGGAATACCCAAGCAGAATGCCATGTAGCCCCAGCAGGTGTTCCAACCACCCTCCTGTCCATTTAAATAAGTACTGAGTTTCAAAACAGTGATTTCGAAGCAATATATAAGAAAATTGTTCCGAGATGCCATCTTTTTCTGGGAAGGTGGATCGGACAAGTGACAGAGCTTCCTGTGCATTGTCTAACGGCGACGCTGTTGTCGATGTTCGAGTCCTGGCGCGAGTGAAATTTTTATTCGTCTTATTATTGCAAAATTTGTCCAGAAACAAGCATGTTGTGCCCATTTTGGCGTTGCTTGATTTTGGTTGGTTGCTCCTGTAGCACGGGAGCAAACTAGCAGATGCCATGTAGCCACAGCAGGTGTTCCAACCACCCTCCTGTCGATTTAAATAAGTACCGAGTTTCAAAGCAGTGATATCGGAGCAGTAAATTAGAAAACTGTTCCGATATGCCTTCTTTTTCTGGAAAGAGCCGGATCGGACTAGTGGTAAGAGCTTCCTGTACATTTGTCTAACGGCGACAGCTGTTGTCGATGGTTCGGTCCTGGCGCGAGAGTGAATTTTTCTTCGTCTTATTATTGCAAATATATTGCCACAACCAGTTTGTGCCCATTTTGGCGTTTCTTGACTTTGGTTGGTTATTCTCCTGTAACCCAAGAACCCCCCAGAGCAGAATGCCATGTAGCCCCAGCAGGTGTTCCAACCACCCTCTTGTCGATTTAAATAAGTACCAAGTTTCAAAGCAGTGATATCGAAGCATGAGATTAGAAAACTGTTCTGATATGCCTTCTTTTTCTGGGAAGGTGGATCGGACTAGTGGTAGAGCTTTCTGTACATTGTCTAACGGCGACGCTGTTGTCGATGGTTCGAGTCCTGGCGCGAGTGAATTTTTTCTTTGTCTTATTATTGCAAATTTGTCGCAACAAGCATGTTGTGCACATTTCAGCGTTTCTTGACTTTGGTTGGTTGTTCCTGTAACCCAGGAACACCCAAGCAGAATGCCAGGTAGCCCCAGCAGGTGTTCCAACCACCCTCCTGTGGATTTAAATAAGCACCGACTTTCAAAGCAGTGATATCGAAGCATTAGATTAGAAATCTGTTCCGAGATGCCTTCTTTTCTGGGAAGGCGGATATTAAATTAAATATTAAATTTCATTTTATAAAAAAAAAAAAAAATTATAACAATCCAGAGAATCTATAAAAACTATTTTCTAAATTGTTAAAATTCGTGACATCACCTTATTAGCATTATGCTATCCTTATTATGCTTATTAGCATTTGAAATTGTGCTTTTCCACGTGGTATGGCTTGAGAGGTATGACGTATGATTCATCTATGACGTTGAGGATATTTATTGGCTATTTCAAAAAGATTTACCGCCTCTCCTCCCTGAAGATATTCTATTTTATAGACTATATATATATATATATATATATATATATATATATATATATATATATATATATATATATATATATATATATATATATATATATATATATATATATATATATATATATATATATATATATATATATATATATATATATATATATATATATATATATATATATATATATATATATTCCCACGCAAACGTAAATAATTCTTTTATTCAGACTTCGGCTCCGGCTAAGGTTTCTACATTTGAAAATTGATGAGCACTTCTTTTGGTAATATATTTTCACCTAAAAATATTTCTTGAAAAAAAAATTATACCCAAAATCTAACTCCGGCTCCGGCTCCGGCTCCGACTAAGGTTTATGCACTATTTTAAAATTGTTCAGCACGTCTTCTGGTAATAATTTTTTCAAATTAAAAAAGTATTTTCCAAAAATTTCATACTCAGCTCCCGCTCCGACTCCGGATCCGGATCCTACTAAGGAATTTGCACTATTTGAAAATTATTCAGTACGTCTTCTGACAATATATTTTTCTCCTAAAAAGTATTTAATGAAAAAATTCATACCCAGGCTCCGGCTCCGGCTCCAGCTCCGGCTCCGGCTCCGGCTCCGGCTCCGGCTCCGACTTCGGCTTCGACTCCGACAAAGGATTCGGACTTATTTGTAAATTATTCACGCGTCTTCTGGCAATAAATTTTCACCTAAAAAAATATTTGTGAAAAATTTCATACCTAGGATCCGGTTCCGACTCCGGCTTCAGATCCGGCTCCGGATCCAACTAAGGTTTCTGTACTATTTGAAAATTGTTCAGTAAGTCTTTTGACAATATATTTTTCACCTAAAAATATTTCTTGAAAAAATTCATACCTAGGATCGGATCCGGCTACGACTTCGACTTCGGCTTCGGCTCCGGATCGACTTAGGTTTCTGCACTATTTGAAATTGTTCAGCACGTCTCCTGGCAATAAATTTTTTACCTAAAAAAATATTTTCGAAAAAATTCATCCCCAGGATCCGGCTAAGGATCTGACTCCAGATCCGACTTCGGCTTCGGCTCGGATCCGGCAAGGTTGTGCACTATTTGTGTTCAGCGTCTTCTGACAATAAATTTTTTCACCAAAAAAATATTTCCCGAAAAAGAATTCATACCCAGGATCAGGCTCCAGGATCCGGATCCGGATCCGGATCCGACTAATATTTCTACACTATTTGAAAATTGTTCAGCACGTCTTCTATTAAATTTTAACTAAAAATATTTCTTGAAAAAAATTCATACCTAGGATCCGGATCCGGATTTGAATCATTCGACTTCGACTTCAGCTCCGGATCCGACTAAGGTTTCTGCTATTTGAGAATTGTTCAGCGTCTCCTGGCATTAAATTTTTCACGTATAAAAATATTTTTCGAAAAATTCATACCCAGGATCCGGCTCCATATCGACTTCGGCTTCGGCTCCCGGATCCGACTAATGTACCCTACACTATTTAAGAAAATTCATTCAGCACCTTTTCTGGCAATAAATTTTATTTATAAAAAATTTTGAAGAAATTATGGAAAGAGAAAAGTATAATAAATTTGCTAGACATTCTAACAACTTACCCGGATTCAAAACTAAATTCGAGACTGGAATAAAAAATATTTTTGAAAAACTTATTTCTCATTGTATTTATCAACCTTAAATATTTTATATATAATCGGCTTTGGCTCCGGATCCGACTAAGGTTTCTGTACTATTTGAAAATTGTTCAGCACGTCTTCTTCCATTAAATTTTTCACCTAAAAAATATTTCTTGAAAAAATTCATACCCAGGATCCGGATCCTATTTTTGGAAAAAAATTTAAACCCAGGATCCGGCTAAGGATCCTGCTGTAGATCGACTTCAGCTCCGGATCCGACTAATGTTTCTATACTATTTGAAAATTGTTCATTCTGGCAATACATTTTCAACTAAAAAATATTTCCCGAAAAAAAATTCATAAGCAGGATCTGACTCCGGCTCCGGCTCCGGTCCCAGCTGGATACGACTTCGGCTCCGGATCCGACTAATGTTTCTACACTATTTGAAAATTGTTCAGCACGTCTTCTGGAGATAAATTTTTCACCTAAAAATATTTTCTGAAGATAATTCATACCAGGATCGGATCCGGCTCTGACTTCGGTTTCACGGCTTCGGCTTCGGCTCCGGATCCGGATCCGGATCCGACCTAATGTTTCTCTATTTGAAAATTGTTCGGCACGTCTTCTGACAATAAATTTTTTACCAAAAAAATATTTCCCGAAAAAAATTCATACCCAGGATCCGGCTCCGGATACGACTTCGGCTTCGGCTCCGGATCCGACTAATGTTTCTAGACTATCTGAACATTGTTCAGCACGTCTTCTTGAAATAAATTTTTCACCTAAAAATATTTTCTGAAAAAATTCATACCCAGGATCCGGATCCGGCTTCTGGCTTCGGCTCCGGATCCGACTAAGGTTTCTGCACTATTTGAAAATTGTTCGGCACGTCTTCTGACAATAAATTTTTCACCAAAAAAATATTTCCCGAAAAAAATTCATACCCAGGATCCGGCTCCGGATACTGCTCCGGATACGACTTTGGCTTCAACCGAATCGACTAATGTTTCCTATTTAGACATTGCTCAGCACGTCTTCTTGAAATAAATTTTTCACCTAAAAAATATTTTCTGAAGAAAATTCATACCCAGGATCCGGATCCGGATCCGGATCCGGATCCGGATCCGGCTCCGACTTCAGCTTCGGCTCCGGATTCGACAAATGTTCGGCACGTCTTCTGACAATAAATTTTTCACCAAAAAAATATTTCCCGAAAAAAATTCATACCCAGGATCAGGCTCCGGATCCGGCTCCGGATCCGACTAATGTTTCTAGACTATTTGAACATTGTTCAGCACGTCTTCTTGAAATAAATTTTTCACCTCAAAAAAATATTTTCTGAAAATTCGCCGCAGGATCGGATCCGGATCAGTCCAGCTCGAACTTTATTCGGCTCGGATTCGGCAAAAGGTTTCTGCACTATTTGAAAATTGATCAGCACGTCACAATAAATTTTTCACCAAAAAAAATATTTTAAAAAAATCGCCTAGAGTCCGGCTCCGGATACGGCTCCGGATACGACTTCGGCTTCGGCTTCGGCTCCGAATCCGACTAATGTTTCTACACTATTTGAACATTGCTCAGCACGTCTTCTTGAAATAAATTTTTCACCTAAAAAATATTTTCTGAAGAAAATTCATACCCAGGATCCGGATCCGGATCGGCTCCAGTCTGTCAGCTTCGGCTCCGGATCCGACTAAGGTTTCTGCACTATTTGAAAATTGTTCGGCACGTCTTCTGACAATAAATTTTTCACCAAAAAAATATTTCCAGAAAAAAATTCATACCCAGGATCCGGCTCCGGCTCGGCTCGGCTCCGGCTCCGGCTCCGGCTCCGGCTCGGCTCCGGCTCCGTCCGGATCCAACTAATGTTTCTAGACTATTTGAACATATTTTTCAGCACGTCTTCTTGAAATAAATTTTCACCTCAAAAGTACTCTGAACAGAATTCATACCCAGGATCGGATCCGGATCGGATCGGCTCGAACTTCAGCTTTGGCTTGGATTCGACTAAGGTTCTGCCACTATTTGAAAGTGTGCCGGCACGCCTTCTGACAAAGTTTTTCACCAAAAAAAATATTTCCCGAAAAATTCATACCCAGGATCCGGCTCCGGATACGGCTCTGGATACGACTTCGGCTTCGGCT
>JABUQX010143530.1:47500-56995 GCA_015478945.1 Trachelipus rathkii | reverse complement strand
ATATTAGTGATAGAATTCTTAAGAATTTGTTAACGATGACGCTTAGAGTAGATTTGAGAATGAAAATTTTAGAACAAGGATCAATTAAATTGTTTCTTTTCTTTTATTCAAAAGTGTAAATACATTAAGGACCATATTTATACATAGAAAGTATTCCTGTTATTCATTAATCACTTCGCTTTCATTCTAATTTCTATATAATAATAATAATAATAATAATAATAATAATAATAATAATAATAATAATAATAATAATAATAATAATAATAATAATAATAAATTAATAATAAGAATAATAATAATAATAATAATAATAATAATAATAATAATAATAATAATAATAATAATAATAATAATAATAATAATAATAATAATAATAATAATAATAATAATAATAATAATAATAATAATAATAATAATAATAATAATAATAATAATAATAATAATAATAATAATAATAATCTGTTTAATAATAACACTGGCAAGCAACATTTTCCTAGCATAAGGTTTTCCAACGGTTTTAAAGTAATTCTGGTTTGCTGATTCCAAATCTGTCATCGGTTTTTGTCTATCAGATCAGGTTTTTGATATATCACATATTGCAGTTTCAAATAAACAGCAAATTTATGATCATATTTTAAATATCTGAACAGACTTACAGACAAGAATAAGGTAAGATACAATATACAATAATAATGAAAAATACATTTAATGATCCGTAGCACAAAGTTGTGATAGTGAATGCATATAAATGTGAGTGAATGCTTATTTTAGAATTGACGTAAAATTAAAGAAAATATGTCTAAAAATGTAAATTGACAATAGTGGTGTTACATTTACATAAACGACCTCTTCTTTGACGATCTCCGATGTACAGCTTGAGGAATGTCTTTCATCAAAGACCAGCAGTAATCTATCATCATATTGGTGTCCCATCGGCTTTGGTAGCGTTCTTTCATAACTTTAATATCTTGATGAAAGAGTTCACTTTGCTCTTTGCTCACGTGAGACAAGTTCTGTGGAAAGTCGTCCAAGTGACGATGTAAGTAGTGAACTTTGTTGCTCATTCTACATCCAAGTGCTTGGAAATTCAAGAGCAGCTAATCTACAATCTCTCGGTAGTTGTTCACTTTCATGTTCCCAAGGAAATTCCGTACCACATCGGAGAATGCATTCCAAGCTCTAGCCTCTGCCGCAGCCATTGTTGTAACAAAGTGTGGATCCCTGATGAGTTTTCTTATTTGAGGGTCATCAAATATTCCTGCCTTTTTCTTCTCGGCACTGAGACTTGGAAAGATTGAAAAAATATAGCTGAAGCAGTCTCCAGTGTGATCAAGAGCTTTGATGAATTGCTTCATTAACCCAAGTTTTATGTGCAGTGGGGGAAATACAATTTGATTCCTATCAACCAGAGGATCATTCTTGATGTTCGTATCACCAGGCGCCAAACTGATTCCTGGTGGCCAGGTCTTTGTCACCCAGTGTTCTAATGTAGCTCTACTGTCCCAGTAGCACAGGAAACAAGGGTATTTGGTGTAACCTCCTTGCTGCCATAGCAGAAAATTAATCATTTTAAAGTCCACACAAATTAACCATCTATGAAGATGGTATTGCAATGTATCCAGAATTTTCATGATGTTGGCATACTCTTCTTTCATTTGTACAGAGTGTCCTATTGGGATTGAACCATATAATATATTTCTGTTGTTCAGTAACAGACATTTCAAACTTCTTTTACTACTGTCAATAAAATGTCTCCTTTCACTTGAATCATATGCGAGCAGTCCCATATTTAGAAAAATCCCTTCAACACCATTACAATAACAAGTTAACCATCTGAATGGAAGTACTTTCTCAGTGCTGCTTCTCTATTAAGATTAAAGGAGACACTTGTGTCAGGTCTGAGTATTCCTTTCTCTTTCAGCCTGGAAGCCAACAATTCAGCAGACTGCTTTGGCAAATACAAATCTCTTACCAGATCATTCAATTCAGGCTGACTAAACATAACAATTGTATCAGAATCTGCAACAGATGGCGTATATTCTGCCAGAACATCATCCTCACCATCTGTAGAAGAAGGTAAACTGATATTTTCAACATCAATCTTCGGTAGCTCAGTAAATACAGGCACAGGTATTTCCTCACAGTGTTCATCTGGTCATCTAGCAGATGGGATATTTGGGTATTGTAAGTAGTGTTTGTTTGTCTTATTGAAACCTTTTACACTAACAAGGCAGAAGTAGCAGTCATCCAAATGGTTTGTTGTTTCTCTCCAAACCATTGGCACACCAAATTCAGCTTAACATTATTTCCTTTAGAGTATAGACAATGATCGCAAAGTTTCAACACACATTTTGCACACTTTGTGAGGCGCCCAATATTTGTCTTGGTCTCCCAGTCCTACTATAAAGTAGGCAAGATACACTCTATTGACAAAGGTATTAATGTTGCGCCTTTGATCCTGCAAAGTGAAACTCCCACAGATGTAGAAGAAGATATCTGTCTCATTACGGCATCTCCTTCTTTCGGATGTTGTAGCCATTGTTAGAATACAATCTACAAATGAAAAATATTACATAAATTTTGATATGTACATAAAATGATTGTAATATGTATTAACGTAATAATGTAATAAATTGTGAAATGTACATAAAATGATATTAATAAACACACTATTGTCCAAATACAACACCATCTTTTATCACTAGAGCAGTCACTGACTCGCAACAACTTGCAATCATCAGTGACAAAGTGTTAATTTTGGGTAAAATAAATGAAAATTGGGTTTGCAGATTGCATAAAAATGGGATGTGATAGAGCAAATCTGAGATCAGATTTGGAATCAGCACCCTCGAATTAGTATAGAACAGATGGAAAAGTCCATGTTAGAATTTTTTTTTTTTTTTTTTTGTAGACCAGTGTAATTTATTTAATATTAAAATTATTCATGTCCACTTATATTTCAAACTAATATTTTATGTAATTTTAATATATAGTCACATAGTGTAATAATATTTTCAGAAAATTTATTTTAAAAATTTTAATATGTGAGAACATGGACGAATATGCAAACTTCTAGTACTTTAAATTTAGTTCTTAAATTGTAATGCAGAAACCTAATCTTTTCCCCAGTTTCTGGTGTAATTCGATTTCGTCTTGGAAAGTATATATATCTTTTTTTTCTATATCAATCTTTCCTTTACTATGTCCTCAAAACATGAAGAAAAGGTAAATTCAACTCTCTCATTGGTTTCAGATGATGAATTAACCTAAGTAGCGAAAGTAGTGTCATGCAATGTTTTTCATCTGATGAAATATTTCAATATCTTCGACCATCAAATTCACTATGGTGTTCAGAATAACTTATTCATATTCAAATGAGTTGAAAAATTTGACCATATCTAAAAGCGTTGACAGAATTGTATTCCTATCAAAAAGATATTTTGAGAATCTTTCTTTTGAAGATGCGTTCCATGCTGAAATGGCTGAACCAAAACCGGTAAAATGTTAAGATAATTCTGCTTTCGCAAAAAAATTATTTACCAATGTTGCAGTAAGAATAATAGATGATACCAGTGCCTCTTTTTCACTCAAATTCTGAGTCATTTCATAAAAAAAAAAAATCAGTATTTTCAAAAATATGCCACTGGTTTTAGTTTTTTTTAGTTCAAAAATTCTTTCTAACATTAAAAATTGACTGTTCACCTCATAGATATATCTTGATTAAATTTATTCTGTGGAACATTATTCCTTACTTGAAATTCCTTATATGTATTAAATGCTGATGGCGAATGATTTAAATGGGCAACAATGGATTTGCGAACAGAAATTATGTTGCTTACAACATCGTTCAAGATTAGCTTTAGTGTATGTCATTGGTATATTAAAGTTTCGTCTTTATTGGAGAACTAATATATATATATATATATATATATATATATATATATATATATATATAATATATATATATATATATATATATCTTTGCTCTTTCTGCTATATATATATATAATAATATATGTATATATATTAACCAATAATATATAACTTAATATATATATATATATATATATATATATATATATATATATATATATATATATATATATATATATATATATATATATATATAATATATATATATATATATATATAATATATATATATATATATATAAAGTCGTTTTATGATTTAAAACTAACGAATATCTTAGAGTAGACCGCATAGATATCAGTTGTCGGGGTCTTTCGGTCTCTAGGGGGACAACGGGGGCTTCGTCCCCAATCTGTCCCCTACGAAAGCCCCTGTTGAAAATATATGTTTTTAAGGGACTCTGGCCGATGGGGGACAGGGGAGACGAGGTCCCCGTCTCCCAGAGGGCCGAGAAGACTAACAACGATATCTGTACGTCTACAATTGTTTAAATTAGTTTTGAATCATAAAAACGACGCCCCTGTATATATATATATATATATATATATATATATATATATATATATATATATATATATATATATATATATATATATATTTTCAAAATATAAATGGTACGAGAAAAAGCGCGAGTCGATCCCGCAGAATTTTTTATCTCGAAATTTCTACTGATCACGTTCTATAATTATGCCATATATAATATATATATATATTAATATATATATATATATATATATATATATATATATATATATATATATATATATATATATATATATATATATATAACTGTATATATATATAAATAATATATATATATAATAACCTTATAATATATATATATATATATATATATATATATATATATATATATAACTATATATATATATATATAATAATATATATATATATATATATATATATATATATATATATATATATATATATATATATATCAAACTCTAGGTTAGAATATGAGATATATTTATAAGAATGACACTTACAAAAAATAATTACATATTTGGAATCAGCGTGAATTAAAGCTTATTACCAGAATGTAAAGAAAAAAGTATCTTGAAACGATACTTACTAGAAAACCAATTACATATTTGAAATCAGCGTGCTTAAAGCTTATTACCAGAATGTAAAAAATCTCGAAAAGTACGACACTTAC
This sequence comes from Trachelipus rathkii, assembly GCA_015478945.1. NCBI lineage: Eukaryota > Metazoa > Arthropoda > Malacostraca > Isopoda > Trachelipodidae > Trachelipus > Trachelipus rathkii. The sequence goes on along the minus strand of JABUQX010143530.1, from coordinate 51,888 downwards.
AGAAAAACAATTACATATTTGAAATCAGCGTATAAAAATTATTAGAATGTAAAAAAAAATAATAACAAAAAAAAAAAAGTACTAGGGGGCTCGACTAATGGAAATATATTTCCTTGAATTTCAATTTTTAGGGGCTCGAGTCGATGGGGGACAAGAGGGGACGATGGTAAATCTTTAGGGCCGTGAGACCCGACAGCTGATATCTATGCGGTCTACTCTAGGGTGTTCGTTAGTTTTAAAATCATAAAATGACTTCATATATATATATATATATATATATATATATATATATATATATATATATATATATATATATATACTATATATAACATATATCTTTATATATATAGAAACAAACGGCTCGAGGCCCCCTAATTGTTGTTTATTTTTACATTCTTGTGACCAAACTTTATACGCGATTAAATAATGTGATTGTCTGTGAAAGTGTCGTGCACTCAGGAATATATATATTGCTAATCCTGGGTTCCCTATGTAATAATATATAATAATAATATATCCTAATATATATATATATATATATATATATATATATATATATATATATATATATATATATATATATATATATATATATATATATATATATATATATTTTTTTCTTTTTCTTTATATATATTCTTTCTTTCTTCATCTTATTTTTTTAACGAGACTTGGGGTAAAGGTGCGTGACATGCATCGGAAAAGAAAAGCAGTAGAAGAATATGACAAAAGTCGAAAAGAAAACCCAGCCTTACCGCCCCCTCTGTACCATTAATTAGTAAGAACTCGTCTCAGTCAGAAAATCCATCCTAGAGTTTCACGGGACTGTGACGAACCCTCACTATGGCATATCGTTGGTGTAGGGTTCATCCCTTGGCCCAGGTGGGCCACAACCATACCCCCTCTCAAAACCACGCCATTCACTCCTATTATACACCTTTCTTCTCGCCTCTGCCAAACTCACATTTCTCTCCTCCAAACATTCCTTTACTGACTCAATCAACTTTTTCTTCGGTCTCCCAGCCGGTCGATTCCCAGCACACTCACCACTATACATCCGCTTAACCAACCGACTATCATTCATCCTTTCCACATGACCAAACCATCTCAACATACTTCCATTTATTCTCTCATTTACCCCTTTCTTCACACCACACAACTCTCTAATACAGTGGTTTCCAATCTTTTTTTAATGACGCACCCCCAAGAATAAAAATAAATTCCATGCACCAATAGGGATCTTTTCGCAATTTATATACATATATATATATATATATATATATATATATATATATATATATAAAAATATATATATATAAATATATATATATATATATATATATATATATATATATATATATATATATATATATATATATATATATAATTACAAAAAATAAAATTTAAGGTTTTTCTTCACGCTTGTCGCGCACCCCCTGGTATTTCGAGACGCACCCCAGTTTGAAAACCACTGCTCTAATACGTTCATTCCTCATTTTATCAATTCTTTTCACACCTAGCACGCCCCTAAGATTGTTCATCTGAACACATTGAACTTTAGATCTATACTTCTTATTCCAGACCATAGTCTCACTACTATACAATAACACAGGTAACAACATACCCTAGCCTAGCGCACTCAAGACTTAGTCCCTTTACATCCACCAACGATTTAATTGCACCAGCCACGTTCTTGCCATTCACAACTTTCCTACTACACTCTGCATCATCCGTTCCCTTTTCATCCAACATATATCCTAAATATTTAAACTCAAACACTTGTTCCAGCTGCTCACCATCTAACATAACTTCACACTTAGGACTGTCCTTACTCACAAGCATAACCTTACTCTTATCTACGTTTACTTTCAAACCCATCATTTTACACACCCTGCCAAATCTCTCTACCAATCCTCTCAAACTCTCTTTAGATTCGCCACACAAAACCAATTCATCCGCATATAATAGGTAGGGCATCCTCCACTCATCTCCATTCTCATCATTCTAACACCATTTCCTGCCACCCCCACCTCTAATTCTTTCTAACCCCATCCATATACAAATTGAATAACCAAGGAGACATAACACAACTCTGCCTCACTCCGCTATTAATACTAAGCCGATCAATTTTGACACCATTTATTCTTACATACGCTTCAGTATCGTCATACATACTTTTGATTCCATTCAGAAGCCTACCACCAACACCATTTATTACTAACACCTGCCATAGAGCTTCCCTATTAACCCTATCATACGCCTGTTGGAAATCCATAAAACCTAAATACAATTTATTCTTCTTCTCTCTCATTTTCTCAATCATTTATTTAAATGTGAAGATTTGATCTAAACATCCTCTACCACTTCTAAATGCTCCTTATTCTTGGTCAATCAGTCACTCGGTCACTCGACGTACTCTTTCAACCAAAATAAAAGCATATATCTTCCCTACAACACTCAATAAACTAATTCCTATAATTCCTACAGTTCCCCTTAACTCCCTTACCCTTATATAAGGATACTATTACTACTCTCCTCCAATCCCTCGGAACTATACCCTCCATAAACGCTTTATTACACAACTTCCAAATTCAATCAATCACCATCTCGCTTCCGTTCTTGATCATTTCACCAGTAATTTCATCTATACCTGCAGATTTACCGTTCTTCAACTTTCTCACTTTACCCATTACCTCCTCCTTGCTAATAACCTCATCCCCAAAATACCTATTCCTTCTTGGACCATCAAACCCACACACATTCACTATCACCTCTTCATTACTGCCAATATTATACAGATTTTCGAAGTGTTCTTTCCACACTCCTCTCACATCCATTTCATCAGTTACAAAAGCACCATCCCTATTCATTATTCTAAGCAGGTTCCCCTTATTCTCATTCTTAACCTTTCGCTCTTCCTTCCAGAAGAGCTTCCTATTCCCTTGTAAGTCCCCATTCATCCTCCTTCCAAACTGTTCATTTACCTACCTCTTGTTTTCTTCTACGTATGCACTTTTTATTATTTCTTTTTTCCTCCATATATAATTCCAAACATCTTTCTTTTGAAATTTCATCATTCAGTACGTTCAACCACGCTTCTTTTTTACTTTTAACCGTTTGCATTACCTCTTCAATCCACTACTCACTATTAACACTCTTACTTCCCTCCCACTTTTTAGACTTCCATACTTCCTTTGCTGCTAACAATTATTCCTTCATTTTTTCCACAGATTTGTTTCTTTTTCAACTTGTTCACACTCATATGATTTATTTGCAAGCGCTCTTAAATTTATCCTTATTACCTTGTTCACTTAACTTCTCACTCTTAATTCTACTCACTTCCTTCCGTATCACCTTCCTCTCCATAGATGCGCTAACTAAGAGTCATACTGGTTATAATGATCCGAAAATCTCATTCCTAAAACCCCTCACTGATTTAGCACATCCTACACATGCTTCAGCATACTCCTTCTTCTTAACCTAAAATCAATCATGTACTTTTCACTTCAGTATTTGTCTCCACCTACACACTAACTCTAGTATACCTATGGTGTCTTGATTTAAAGAAAGTGTACTTACACATACCTCTCCTCACAGAAATCAATCACCTTACCGGCTCTCTTTTTCTCCCGACTTACCGAAACCACCTGTTATATAACCCTTTTTTTGATCACCTATCAACCATTCAGGTCTCCCAACACTATCAATCTGAGCTCCTACTCACCCCATCCAAAACATCATTCAGATTATCCCCAAAATCGTACTCTCTTCAACATTTTCCTCAGATGGACCATACGTCACAGCCACACATACCTTGACTTTTCAAACTTAAATTTGACCATTAGAATTCTAGGACTCACTTTTTAAAGTCTACCATAATCTGTGCCACAAGTCACTCATCAGTTTGACTCTTACTCTCCCCCTCCATTCCTTTCCACACCAGCACACACACATTTCTCACCACACCACTCATTTCACCGGTTCCTTTCATCTTTGTTTCAGTCTCCGAGCAAATCAAATTTGAACTTTCTAAATACATCCATCACTCTCCTCTTCTCCTCAACATTTATTCCTCTGACATTCATGTACCCATACGATTCCTTATTTTCGCCGAAAGATGAAGACCGTTTTACGGCGATCAAACCTTCTCCAAATTTCCCGTTAAATTCCTGAAATAGATGGTAGTAGGCAGCCAACCCAACCGTCCTTAGTCGCCTTCTACAAACAAACGGGACATACGATGTAGGCAATCCTTTCTCCATGGGATATGAGTAGTAGGGATGTATGTAAGGTGTTATCTAGGGGTGTGTACTATAAGTATGTGTATATGATATATGGATAAATGGTGGTCAGTAATATGTTTCCTGGAGGATTAGTGTGTAAAGAAT
>JABUQX010143530.1:17500-42500 GCA_015478945.1 Trachelipus rathkii | reverse complement strand
AGCACAAAGCTTTGACTCTATTCTTCCCTATTTCCTGTAAATATTCTTCCAGATGTTTTCCATCCCGTTCACTTTATAGTATCGGTTCATCATTAAAATATATTAATATTTTTTTTTTTTTATATTTCTGTTTTATCCCTTACCTTCTGTTTTGTTTTACATTTATGATATTCTCTCAATCTGTCACAAAACAAAACGAATAATATTCAAAATACGATCAATAAATCATTTTTTCAAGCATTTTTCTTTCTTCTACTTTCCTTTTAAAGTATTATAACATATATGTGATTTCGATTTCTTAAACATACTGTTAACTAAATTATTCTTTATATAACTATAATTATAACATATGTAGAGGTTTATATGATTTATACTTAAATCTACCTAAACTTGAATAATAAAATACATTAAGTAAAACATTATTAATGTGATTCAGAGGCGACTCCTGCACTCGTGATACTCGTGCTCAGCACGAGTTAACATTATAGAAACGATCGATTTTTGCAAATTTCATAATGTTACGATAAAATTCTCTTATTTTTTTGCGAAAGTTGGTCAAATAAATGAAATTATTACATTATAAATATAAAAGATTATTTAAAATTGAAACGGAAAAGGTAAGAATAACCGATATTAAATAACGCTTTTAACCCATTAAAAATGGCGCCAGTTCGTGCCCAAATCGAATGGCGGAGATGGTGTCTGTGAATTTAGAGTATAAAATTGTTTATAAATACTATATTTATAAATAATATGTTTAAATACTATACATAATAAATAATAATTTTATAACAAAGAATATTTAATAAAACAAATAAAATAATAAAGAAATTACTAAAATACTTAAGAATAATGGAAGAAGAATAACTTGAAATATTATTATAGTTAATCATGGAATCAACTATCAATTAAAGAAAACGTTTTAGATAGGGATAACTCAAGTATTATATATATATATATATATATATATATATATATAATATATATATATATATATATATATATATATATATATATATATATATATATATATATATATATATATATATATTATATATATATATATATATATATATATATATATATATATATATAAAAATATTTAAATTTTAACTACCAGAAGTAGTAAGCAGTATTTAACTATTTTTTTTGTACATTTTACTACCCAGTAGTTTATGTTACGAATTTTCCTGGTTAAATTTTTACTATTTATTTAGTTGTTCAATGAACTTTCATATTGAGTAGGTTTGACTTTTTTAGTAGTTTAAATATTTTATCAAAAGTGGTTAACATTCTGTAACCCCAATAGTGGTAAATTCTACTACATAACAGTTAAAACAACAGCGATATATTAGTAATTATAACACCTAATTTTATAGATTAGGCTACTACTTAGTAATTGTTACAATTACTATTTTTGTATGTTATTTTGACTACCAGTGAAGAAATATTTACTCCATATTTGCTGGTAAAAATATCAAAGTAAATTTAAGTACTATAGGTTGTTGTTATTACTATACAGAAAATATAATTGGAAGTAGGTTTAAATTTTGTAGTAGCTATAATATCATTGATGAAATAATTTAAACACCGTTTTAGTAAATTTTAATAGTAAATAGCAAAGTAAATATTAAATATTTTTACATTACTTTAAACCAATTGCGAAAGACCCTAATAATAATAATAATAAATAATAATTATAATAATAATAATAATACAAAAATAATAATAATAATAATAATAATAATAATAATAATAATAATAATAATAATAATAATAATAATAATAATAATAATAATAATAATATTAATAATAATAATAATAGTAATAATAATAATAATAATAATAATAATAATAATAATAATAATAATAATAATAATAATAATAATACTAAAACCTAATAATAATAATAATAATAATAATAATAATAATAATAATAATAATAAATAATAATATCATAATAATAATAATAATAATAATAAAAATAATAATACCCAAACTAAAGCAGTGCAGGTCTGGTTAAGGTGTGTGTGTGTGTGTGTGTGTGTGTGTGTGTGTGTGTGTGTGTGTGTGTGTGTGTGTGTGTGTGTGTAACCATCTTTGACATTATATATATATATATATATATATATATATATATATATATATATATATATATATATATAAATATATATATAAATATAAGAAATATAAATATATATATATATAAAATATATATATAATATATATGTTTACCTTTTATTTAAATATATATATATATATAGGTCAGCCTCTAGAAGAGCCACAATCCATATCTCAAAAACTACAACAGCTACCGGGAAAAGGAATACATTGCTGGAATGCTGGTCCAATTTTAGTGCGGAAAATGTAAAAAAAAAAATCTCAAAAAATACAATAGCTACAGCAAAAAGGAATACATTTTTGGAATCCTGTTAAAATTTTAGATAGGAAAATGTAAAAAAAATAAAAAAAAAAAAAAATTATTGTTAATAATTATAGTAATATGATTAGAGAGCCTATTAGAGACCTTTTTTATTGATTACTCGTTAAAATAAATAGACTTTCTATTAAATGTTGTTTTGTTTTTTTAATACCCCACGGGTATACCGCACCGATGGCAGGGGTCGGGGTCTCTCTTCCGGGAACTACGGGGGTAGGACTAATTCCCCCACTCCGGGGGGTCTCCGGAACTTTGGTATTTGGGTGTCGCGGGGGTTCCTCCGCCCTCCCTACAGGGTATGGAAAACATCCCCCCTGTGTTCCCCGTCGGCTCGAGCCCCCTAAATTGCCGTGTAATACCTTTACAAATAATATATATATATATATACTATGTCCCATTTTTTTATTTTTTTTTAAATTTTCCTAACTAAAATTTTACAAGGATTCCAAAAATGTATTTCATTTCCCTGTAGCTTTTGTAGTTTTCGAGATAGGATTTTTTTTTTTTTTTTTTTTTTTACAGTTTCCTCGGTAAAACCAGGATTCAAGCAATATATTCCTTTTCCCTGTAGTGGCTTTTGTAGTTTTTGAGATATGGATTATGGCTCTTATATTTTTTTTTGTTTTTTATATATTTATTTTTATATATATATATATATATATATATATATATATATATATATATATATATATATATATATATATATATCTATATAAAAGAGAAAAAATATTAACATATATATACATAATATATATACTACCATATATATATATATATATATATATATACTATATATATTCTATATATATATATATATATATATATTATATATATATATATATATATATAACCATATATATATATTATATATATATATATAACTATATATATACATATATATATATATATATATATATAACTTAACATATATAATATATATATATATATATATATATATATATATATATATATATATATATATATATATGGCCAGCTTTTCCATTAGTCATCATATGTATCTTAAAAACTATTAACGGAAAGAGCTCATTGCTGGAATCTACAGCAAAATTACTACTCGAGGAAACTGTAAAAAAAAAAAAAAAAAAACATAATTCAAAAAAACTACAAAAGCTACAGTGAAATGAAATACATTTTTGGAATCCTTGTAAAATTTTGGTTCGGAAAATGTAAAAAAAAAAAAAAAATTAAAAAAAAAAATTAAACATAAAAATTGGCTATTTTTTTGGGGGGTGGTTGGGAAATAGTATATATATTATTTGTAAAGGTACACGGCAATTTAGGGGCTCGAGCCGACGGGGAACAGGGGGACGTTTTCCATACGCACGTAGAGGAGTCTTAACGTCGCGAGACCCCAAATACCAAAGTTCCGAGACCCTCCGCGTAGGACTGGAATCGAGCCTAGCCCGTAGTTCCCCGGAGGCCGAGACCCCGACTCCTGCCATCAGTGCGGTATACCCTTGGGGTATTCTTTAGTTAAAAAAAAAAAGCAAAATTTAATAGAAAGTCTATTTATTTTAACGAGTAACCAATAAAAGGTCTCTAAATAGGCCTTCTAATCATATTACTATAATTATTAACAATAATTTTTTATTTTTTATTTTTACATTTTCTTAATTTACCAGGATTCCAAAATGTATTCCTTTTTCGCTGTATCTATTGTAGTTTTTGAGATATAATTTTTTTTTTTATTTCCGCACTAAAGTGGACCAACGTCTAACAATGTTTTCCTTTCCTTTTAGCTGTTTTAGTTTTTTATATATATTGTATGTTTTTTCTCTTTTAGTGTTTGATATATATATATATATATATATATATATATATATATATATATATATATATATATATATATATATATATATATATATATATATATATATTTATATATATATATATATATATATATTTATATATATATAGTTATCACCACCCTTCGGGCAGAGCCCTATTCAAGGAGGGGGTGTTGCACACCTCAGACATTTATCAACTAACGCAAACTACGCAGAAGAGCACAGACGCAGGCTTTAAAGTGACAGAGATTAAATTCAACAGTAAACACAGAAGATGGAAGAGAATTCAACAAAACAGAGGGGGCAGGAAGGAAGGAAGCACGGCAATGAACTAGCCTTGAGTTACCAATATCAACCACACAAAACTCATGCGCTGACACAGCACCCTTTGTGCTACGAGGGCGTCGACATATATATATATATATATATATATATATATATATATATATATATATATATATATATATATATATATATATATATATATATATATATATATATATATATATATATATACTATATATATATATGGGCCAGCGTTTAGTATAACCGTCATATGTATCTTAAAAACTTATTAATGCTACAGTAAAACAGAATACATTGGTGGAATGCTGGTCCAATTTTAGTGGAAAATGTAAAAAAAAAAAAAAAAAAAAATTATATCTCAAAAAACTACAATAGCTACAGCGAGAAGGAATTTTGAATCCTGGTAAAATTTCACATAGAAAATGCTTTATACAGCACACTAGGGGCTCGAGCCGACGAGGGACAGAGGGGGGACGTTTTCCACATACCCCCGTAGAGAGGGGCGGAGGAACCCCGCGACACCCCTGATACCAAAAGAGCGGGGTTCCGGGACCCTCCCGGGGGTGAATCCTACCCCGGTTCCCCAGGCCGAGACCCGACTCCTGCCATCGGTGCGATATACCCTTGGGGTATTCTTTAGTAAAAAAAAAAAAAAGCAAAATTTAATAGAAAGTCTATTTATTTTAACGAGTAACCAATAAAAGTTCTCTAAATAGGGTCTCTAAATAGGCTCTCCAATCATATTACTATAATTATTAACAATAATTTTTTTTTTTTTTTTTTACATTTTCTATGTGAAATTTTACCAGTTCAAATATCCCTTTATGTAACTAATGTAATTTTAGCCTCTATATTTTTTTTTTTTTTTTACATTTTCCGCACTAAAATTGGACCAGCATTCCACCAATGTATTCCGTTTTACTGTAGCATTAAATATATAATGATTATAATATATTCTGAAATATATATATATATATATATATATATATATATATATATATATATATATATATATATATATATATATATATATATATATATATATATATATATATATAAAACTTTCCCTTTAAAAAGGATAACCGATATATATCAAACGAGCGATGTAATCGATTTTTCGATTATTTCAAGGCAATAGAGGCGACAGGTTGCCAATAACGTTTTTTCTTTTTTTTAAGCAAGTACCCAAGATTAAATCGCCAAGATGTCAAAGAGTCAGGGTCTCTCGGCCTCAGCGGGGGACGACGGGGGGGACTTCGTCCCCCCTCTGTCCCACCGTCGGCTCGAGCCCCTTAAAAAAATAAATAAAAAAAAAATTAAAACAAAATTAACATATAAAAATTAACAAGATATTATAAAGCAACATGTGGCAACTTTTTCTCTTCTTCTATTGGAGTTTAAGTTAACACGTCACAGTGCATGGTTAGCGATTAGTGTTCAGCGATATTTCGATTTCTGTATTTTTATGTAACATCCTTTTATATATATATATATCTATCTCTCTATTTATAGATATATATAAATATATATATATATATATATATATATATATATATATATATATATATATATATATATATATATATATATATATATATATATATATATATATATATATATATATATATATATATATATATATATATATATATATATATATATATATATATATATATATATATATATATAATTTTTGTTTTTATTAAAGTTTCCCTTTTAAAAATATTTCTTTCATTTGGAAGCTAAGGGAGTTGCAAATTAGTCTTAAACAATTTTATTTTCAAACTATTTTATCCTTTTATTTTTTAAATCTTTTTATATATTGAAATCTGTTAGAAAAAATTATTAAATTTCGTTATTACAATATTTAAAATTTAATTATTAATTAATTAAACAAATAAAATACTTAATTAATTTAAGTTATTTTCAATATGCTGCAACTAACGAAGTCTTTATGTTTGAAAGTAGCCTAATGAATGTTTGTTTTGCATTTCGACGATTGAATTTTATCTTTCGTTTTAAAAATTGTGAAAAGGCTTAATTAAACAATTTCCCATTACATCTTTTAAGTTGCTATTGCTTCTAATGGTATGAGCAAAGTTTAGTATATATTTAAATACAAAGATTTTCCACATCAAAAATATTTGTTAAGTGCTGCCGATGTTTAAGGCTTTACCACGTCCTTATAATAAATAAATAAATAAAGTGTTGTATAATAGGCCTGGTGATTAATATTGGAAATTTTTTTAAGCAAGTGACATTAACATGTTGTTAGATTTGCTTTGTTTCTATATATATATATATATATATATATATATATATATATATATATATATATATATATATATATATATCTATAAAACATATATATATATATATAGACAAACCCTGAACTATCATGGCCCTAAAACGAGCACGGCCCACTAATTTTTATTATAAGAAAGTCTATGGGAAAATTTTAAACTTTCAAAGGGTGGCTGTAACTTTTTTTCCTAAAGAGACTGCCGATTTTCGTTTTCACTATTCGTCATTATTATTTTTGGTAATAGTTCGGTTTAAGGTAATGTGTCAGATATCGATATTTTATAAAAGATAATCGATTTTATAATAATCCCACCATGCAACGTGCCAAGTGTTCCCTCAAAATAATTTAGTATTGGAATGGTTGGTAATGATTTTTTATTTTAGGTAAAGAAAAATTAAAAATTTGATTTGCTATAAAAAGAACTTACTTTTTTTGAGTTTTTGAGCTTCAAACTGATTCAAATTCATTTTATTTAATTTTTTAGTTTATTTCGACGTAAATATTTATTATTTGTGTCCACAATAAGTGTTGTATATATATATATATATATATATATATATATATATATATATATATATATATATATATATATATATATATATATATATATATATATATATATATATATATATAATAATATATATATATATATATATATATATAAATATATATATATATATATATATATACTATGTTCCCTGCTCACAGTATGTAACTAGAGAACGGCAGGTCCTACAGTAAAACAAATTATATATTTGGAATCAGCCGAAAATTCTAAGGATGGGATTTAACTTTATTTATTATTTTTTATTTTTTATTTTTTTTTTGGCTTATTCATCAAAATATTTTAAAAATTTTTTCCCCATTTAGGGGGCTCGAGCCGACTGGGACAGAGAGGGGGACGTTTCATACCCCGGAGGAGATGGTCGGAGGAACCCCCCGCGACACCAAGAACCAAAAACCGGGGTTCAGGCCTCCCCCGGAGGAAGGTTAATCCCCGTCGTCTGGGAGGCCGAGGTGACCCTGCCATCTTGCTGGTTACCCTATGGTATTCCTTTAGTTAAAAAAAAGAATAATTTTACTTCGAAAACACTTTGGTATTACTTTAACTAAAAAGGAATACCATAGGGTAAACCGCAAAGATGGCGGGGTCGGGGTCTCTCGGCCTCCCGGTGGACGACAGTAAGGACTAATCCTCCGGAGATAATCACCGGAACCCCCGCTCTTTGGTCTTTGGGTGTCGCGGGGGTTCCTCAGACCATCCCCGGAAGGGTATGATATTCCCCCCCGTCGCCACCGGCTCGAGCCCCCTAAATGGGGAAATAATTTTAAAATATTTTCGATGAATAAGCCAAAAAAAAAAAAAAAAAAAAAAAGTTAAAACAAGTACAAATCTTTCCGCTGATTCCAAATATATAATTTGTTTTACTGTAGGAGCTGCCGGTCCCTAGTTACATACTGTGAGCATTAAAAAAATCTGACCATATATATATATATATATATATATATATATATATATATATATATATATATATATATATATATATATATATATATATATATATATCCCCTACTGGGCTGAATGATATATATATATATATATATATATATATATATATATATATATATATATATATATATATATATATATATATATATATATATATATATATATATATATATATATATATATATATATATATATATATATATATATATATATATATTCAAATGTTTGAATTTTATTAAATTTTCATAAATTTTATTTTAAATAACACATTTAAGTTAATATATACGTAACTATATAAACAAATATTTCTTTTTTGAAAAATTATTTAATGTAAATTTTGCCAAAGCCAGTGCCACTCTAACGTGTTCGAACAAACCATATTTTAATAATGGGTAACAACAATATCCAATAACCTACGATTATCGGAAAAAACAATTGATATTTGATAACATTACCTCAAACCGAACTATTACCTTATTTTTTTAGAGTATATCCTGTGATTTTCACAAAAAAAAAATTTTGGTTTTTTTTTTAATAACAAACCCTATGGAGTTTTTTACAACTTTGAGAGGCTGTAACTTTTTTTCCTAATTTTTCCTAATTTTTTCCTAATTTCTAACTTCAGAAAAGTTAAGTTAAGTTAGGTTTTTTAACAAAATTGCTTAGCGGCAAGCTTCTGGCATAATTCCAGAAGCTTTTTTTTTTTGTTTTGTTTTTTAACATATTGCTAGTATATGATACTAATAATGAATTTAAGTGGTGACGGACATGATTCAAGTTCGAAATATTTTAAATAATTTTTAAAAATCACATTTATATATAAAAAAAAATCAAGTGATATCTCGAAAAGTACGACACTTATAGAAAAACCAATTACATATTTGGAATCAGCATATAAAGCTATTACAAAAATGTAAAAAATAAAATAAAAAAAAATATTAGGGGCTCGAGCCGACGGAGGAACCCCCTCGACACCCAAATACCAAGAGCGGGGATTCGGGAGAGAAGCCCGGCTCGGAGAGAGAATTGTTCTACCCTATGTGCCATTCCCCGGAAGGGGCCGAGAGACCCCGACTCCGGCCATCTTTGCGGTTTACCTATCGGAGTTTTGGAGATATAAAAAAATTTTTTTTTTTTAAAACTGACGAAGTAGTAAAACGTAACAGGTCCTATATATTTTTGAATCATGTCTGTCACCACTTAAATTGATTGTTATGATCATATACTAGAAATATATTAAAAAAAAACAAAAAAAATATCAAAACTGATGGAGTCGTAAAACATAACAGGTCCTATATATATATATATATATATATATATATATATATATATATATAATACTCAGAATATAACGATCTCTATAAAAATACTAAATATATAGAAACATAAAACATAAGCTATATATATATATATATATATATATATATATATATATATATATATAGTCAGATCACTGGCAGAATGCTGGGGTTAGGTTCCTGATCCCTCGCATTATAGGCGACTTTACATATAACTTTAACCACCTGAAAAATCATTAAGTTTAGAATTTTTACCTTTGCAGCAGTATTATATTTATCATTAATAATAGAATAAATTTGCAGATATGTTATTTACAGTGTAGTATATAAACATATTTTATTTAGTTAATTAGTAGGAAAGCCTACTTATTACATTACAGTACTATACATATCTTAAATTGAATAAAAAAAGTTTCTTAAAATGAAAAAAATATACAATGTATAAACCCTTATAAATTTGGAGATAATTTTTTTTTTTTTTAAATATCTGATTGAAGAACCTTAAGCACTGTAATGTATTTTTCATTTCAACTGTATCTGTACTGTAGTACTTTACATTTTAACTGTATGACTAATGTATTACAGAATTTTATTTTATTTTTGCTATTTTAATCTTTTTTTATAATCTTTTTAATATAGCCCCTAGTATGTATTACAGAATTTTAATTTTATTTTTGTAATTTTAATTTTTTGTTTTATCATCCTTTTACCAACCGTGGTATAGCAAGACACGTTCTACGAGGGATGATATATATATATATATATATATATATATATATATATATATATATATATATATATATATATATATATATATATATATATATATATATATATATATATATATATATATATATATATATATATATATATATATATATATATATATATATATATATATATATATATATATATATATATATATATATATATATATATATATATATATGTTGTTTGTTTGTGTTATGCTATATATATAGAGCCCGGTGGGGTAATTGATGATAGGGCAGTTTTTGGGGTCAAAAGTGATTGTCATATAATATGAAGAAAACTAGATTAAGCTTTGTAATAGGTATATTCTAATAGCCCAACCCTTAAACCATAATATTTGTAAATAACATCTATTTCCATAAACTATGCTTGATATGACATTCATTTTTTTTAATATTATCATTTTTTACCAAAAATTTGTACTTCAGGTATAATGTCTGTTAACATATTGTTACCTTAACATAATTACTTTGCCTTTTTTTTTTTTTTACACATTATAAGGACTGAACAGTGAAAAGTATTGACACATTTTGACCAATACCAATACCTGTGGTAAATACCAATACCCTTTGGGAGCCAATACCAATGCCCGTAAAAATGGCCAATACTTACTAATACCAATACTTTGGCACATCCCTAATATATATATATATATTATTTATATTAACTCATATATATATATATATATATATATATATATATATATATATATATATATACTATATATATATATATATATATATATATATACTTCTTCTTCTTATACTATATATATATATATATATATTAGCAACGATTCCACAATTCTCTCTCTCTCTCTCTCTCTCTCTCTCTTCAGCTGATTTACATCCGATATTCCTATCCCCCAA
This sequence comes from Trachelipus rathkii, assembly GCA_015478945.1. Lineage (NCBI taxonomy): Eukaryota > Metazoa > Arthropoda > Malacostraca > Isopoda > Trachelipodidae > Trachelipus > Trachelipus rathkii. Next base: position 31,193 of record JABUQX010143530.1, on the reverse strand, counting down.
ACTCCCAATTCAAAAATAACAAAAATAATAACCTACATAGATGACATAACGATAATCATATCAGACCCCTCTGTACCCACTGCCACAAACCTCACTCAGACTTACTTAAATCACCTAAAAGCTTGGTTATCATTCAACAGAATGTTGGCCTCTGCTGAGAAATCATCTATCACCTTGATCACCACTGACAGATACCAATCATCCCTCCACCCACAAGTAACCTTAAACAGCCCCATCATTCCCCTAAACAAAACACCCAAAATACTCGGAATAACCTTCGACACCCACTTCACCTTTACACCACACATTCAAAACATCATATGTACAGCAAACAAGAAATTAAATGTCCTCCGAACCTTATCCCAACACAGTTTCAGTAATGAAACAACTACACTGTCAACAACATTCAAACAATTCTCAAGATCTACAATCAACTATGGATCTACAGTCTGATATCCACTAACCTCCCCCACTAATAGAAATAAACTACAAAGAATACAATAACAGGCGGCCTAAAAACCACCCCTATCCAGCACCTGCATGAAGAAACAAAAATCCTACCAATTCTGGACCATCTGGATATGATAGGAACCCAGTTTTACTCCAGGATTCTCGACCCATCTCAATCTTGTCATAACTACTTACAAGAACACACAATGCATCGCTTAAAATTCCCTCCCTCTTCTGCAGCCCTGTTATGGCGAATTTTATAGAACTATCCCCCTCCCCCAAATAACACCCCTCTATCAAAACCTATTCACACACATTTCGCGTAACATTACCTGAACAACTACCCAACAATTAGCCTCATAACCCTTCCCTGATATATCCCCTTCACAAGGCACACTAACATGAAAGACACAGATCTCCCTTCCTAGATTGAGATCCGGATATCACCCAAACCTTCAAAATGTAAACATAGATTCCAACCTCATCAAACTCATCTTCACTCTGCCAAAGATGCTTAACTGATCCTGAAGCTGTTGAACACCTACTTCTGAGGTGCCCCATTCACACTCCCTACAGAACACAACACCAGATCACCTCCCTAAGAGACCTATGGCTCCGCCCAGTGGAGGTTGCTAGGTTTCTGAAAATGTGGACTCCCCATATAAAAGAAGAGCAGGGAAATATATATATATATATATATATATATATATATATATATATATATATATATATATATATATATATATATATATATATATATATATATATATATATATATATATATATATATATATATATAATGACATATTTTATATTTATAAATAAAAATTTATTAAAATATATATATAAAATAATATAAATATATAGGAAAATGTTAAAAAAATAAAAAATAAATAATAGTTGCAAGTTGAAATGCCAAAGTACTTGCAAGTACTTTGCGAATTTTCAAGTACAAAATGTGCAAGTACAAGTACACTGGGTTTTAGATACTGTAAGTACAAGTACAAATACATAAGTACTAGTACTTGTACTTCAACCCAAGCCTGATAAATATATACTTCATATTGACCTTTATTGTATCTATACAGTTGATTCAGGCCTCTACTATAATTTTATTTTAAATTTTTTCCAGTTTATGCTATGTCCACTTAAAAATAGGCTGCAGTTTTATTTTTTAATTTATGATAGAGATAGAAATTAAAAAAATGGACATTTTTGTTCAAAATCTTCTTATAAACAATGGACTCGAAATGTATGTTGAAAAATTTAAAGGTTTGTATTATGCTTAAGATCAAAATAACTCTGCTAAATCTCTATAGATATATATATATATATATATATATATATATATATATATATATATATATATATATATATATATATATATATATATATATATATATATATATATATATATATATATGCCATAAACTGACACATAGTACTGTGACTTTTTTCTGAAAAAATTTTCTAAGTTCAAAAAAGTTTTTCAGAAAAGTTAATTTAAGTTAAATTTTCTAAGAAAATTCGTTGGGGGCAAGCTTCTGGAATTATGTCAGAAGCTTGCCGCTAAAGAATTTTCTTAAAAAACTAAACTTAACTTAACTTTTTTGAACTTAGAAATTTTTTTTAACAGAAAATTTTTCCGGAAAAAAAATCATAGTACGTATATAATAAATATATATATATATATATATATATATATATGCTCTTCTACAAAAATATATTACAATATGTATATATATATATATATATATATATATATATATATATATATATCCCAGCAGGGGAATATTGATTCTTATGTTCATGATGTTCCAGTATGACTTAATATGGTGATAGTGGTAAAAAACAATATTAGGAGGTTGTCTGTGCATCCCTCTGGCCCTAGCACTGTTATACAAATTTTTTAACCTTCTGTTCCCTCATTATCTATTCCATGGCACTTACACACTACACTCTTCACTTCACCAATACTACTAACACCCACACTTCCTGTCCACCTAATGACTTTATTCATCATCACTATACCTCTCATCTTCACTCAATAAATATTCTTTCATAACATTACTTTTAATCATACTTCACTTCACATACTTCTTTAATCTCATCCTCATCTGTTTCACTATCACTAGTCGAAGGCAAATATTCAAACACCCTTTCTCGCCACTCACCATATCTCTCACCTTTTCTACATTTCTTAAACTCTTCCACATCAAACACCACTTCATCATTCATCTTTTTTTACTCCTCCTTCAACTCCCCTGAATCTTTTACCCCCCTATCAACATTACCCTTCACATCTACATTTCTCTTAACCTCAACACAGTCTCTCACTATACTTCATCTCATCCTTTCTACCACTACCGCTACTACCACTACTACTGTCACCACTCCCACTATTACTACTACTATCATCATTCTTCTTCAACTTCTTTTCCATTTTTTCCACTTTTGTTTCTAACACATAACATGAACTCTCCTTTCTTCTATTTTCATTCTTACTCTCTGTTGTGTCTTCTTCATATGCTCTACTCATATCACATATCTCCTAAATCGCCTTCATTATTTCCTCATTCTCTTCTCTATTACTCTTTACTTCTATTGCTACATTATCTACATTACTACCTCTATCTATTCTACGAACTTGACAACCACCATAATTACTATACCCATATCCACCTAAATTTATCCTTCTGCTCATAGTTGGCCTCTTTTCTAACACCATATTTACATGTCTTTGATCAGCCATATATGAATTACAATACTTCACATAAGTGATACTCCTAACCAAATATATCACACCTCTTTATGTAACCTAATCTATTCTGTTTATTTCTAGTGTTCTCACCCTCACTGTATCCCCTAACATACCTTTCATTTTTCATCTGACTCGTACTTAGCTTCCTCTTTTCACTGAAATTACCATAAAATACCCTTTTCTCACTTCTGACTAATACCATATACAAAAGTGTAAAATTGCATTTTTCAAAAATTTGCTAAAAATATTTTTCTTTACATTTTTTATATTTTCGTTATGCTATAACATTTACAAAGCTTTAAATTTGAAAATAAATATTTAAACATGGGTCTAACTTAAATATCTGATTCAACAAAAAAAAAAATCTTCAAAAATTACCCATTTTCCCCCATTTTACATTATATATATATATATATATATATATATATATATATATATAAAATATATATATATATATATTATAAATATATATATATATATATATATATATATATATATATATATATATATATATATATATATATATATATTATATATTTATATATTTATATATATATATAGTATTAAGATTGTATGAAGTTAAAATTTGAGTTATTTTATGGTACCGTATACCTCATTACTTTTTTTTTTTTTTTAAAGAGCAATGCATTGGTGAAGAAAGTTTGATGCAGTTGGAACCAGCTGAATTAAAAGATTTAGTACCAATAATTGGGCACCTTGCAAAATTAAGATCTCTAATTTCTCAACAGAAAAGTAATATATCTGTTTCTGTAAATGCTGAGAAACGTCTATCAAATGAGCTAAATTGTGAGTGTAAACATCTTTCACCTTCCAGTCCATCATGTTCATCTTCCTCTTCTGATGATACGCTGCCAATATCAGACTATGAGAAACTTAGAAGCTTTGATGTTGCAAAGTTAATAGATCTCAAAGAACCAAGCATTTATCATCTGTTAGAAGAAAAAAAGGGTCTAGATCGCCTGCAGAAGAATTGTTTAGCCAGACATTTTGTAGAGAAATTGATTGAATTATTTGGACACTACATGAAAAAGGAGGTTATGCTAGCAGCAGCAAAGAAGATAGCTGACACTTATCTTGATTTAAGACCATATGTAATTATATTTATGTATTTTAATATTGTTAATAGAAGATAGGTATTTATAAAGTCTATCGGTATATATATATATATATATATATATATATATATATATATATATATATATATATATATATATATATATATATATATATATATATATATATATATATATATATATATATATATATATATATATATATATATATATATATATATATATATATATACGGTATATATATATGGTAGGGAAGTTACTGTGTGGAATAGTAAGTGTAGATCTAAGTTGCAGGCTATGCAGATGGATAGTCTTAGGTGTGAGAAAGATTGATAAGATGAGGAATGAACATATTAGAGAGGTTTGTGGTGTAAAAAAAAGGTGTCAATGATAGTATAAATAAGAGTGTATTGAGATGGTATAGTCATGTGGAGAGGATGGATGGAAGTCAATTGGTTAAGTGGATATATAGAGGTGAGTGTGTTGGAAACGGACCGGCTGGAAGGCCAAAGAAGAAGTGGTGAGGCCGTAAAAGAATGTCTGAGTGATAGGAATGTTGATGTGGAGCAAGCGAGAAGAATGGTGCATGGTAGGAGTGAATGACGTGGTTTTTCGAGGGAGCGTGGCTGTGGGCTTGGCCCAATGGATAAACCAGGCTTTTGACGAATTACCACAGTGGGTGATTGTCACGATATATGAAGCTTCAGGGCGGATTTCTGCCGTGACAGTTTCCCCTGCAAGGTTCGATTGAATGGTATTGGGGAGGGGCTTTCCTTTTCGACTTAGGTCAATTCTTCTACTTTACTGTATGTTTTTGAGGATAATAACACCTCCGCAGACTAGGAATACAAGAGAAGCATACATATATATATATATATATATATATATATATATATATATATATATATATATATATATATATATATATATATATATATATATATTAATATATGGAGCTATATATATATATATATATTTTTAAAGCAATTTCTTTTCTCATAGCAACTGTGGTATTTGCCTGCTTCTAAAGGTTCACCTTCTTCTGGTCTATTGGATCAAAGACTTAAAAATTGGCGGAAGAAATTATCACCACATGACAAAAAGATTTTGAAAAGGGCTGAACTACCAGTAAGTAATGTATTATTTACTTCATATAAGGGTTACTGCCGCACTTACCATCACTGCCCAATGAAATGTTATTAATATGTGCATTTCTTTTTTCAGGAAACATTGAATGCAGATTCTGAAGGGGAACATTCTCAGAATTGGAAATTATGGTTACAGGAAAATGAATCTCCTGCTGATTTAGTTCAAGAGAAATGGCATTTGTCCTTTGGTCATCGACGAAATGATATAAAGGATTTGCATACTACTCAGGTCCTTGAACAATGGCCCTGTTTACTTAAGTCTGAGTGGGTAAGTTCCTTTAAGACACGTACAATAAAGCAATTGGCCCAATCCACATGGAAATGTGGGAACCATTTCCAGTGGTCTAAGGCAATTGCTTTACACTACTAAATATACGAACATTGGACTTTAGGCTCATATGTTAATTGACCATTTATTCTTGACTGACAGTATCACCAATTAGGAACTTATCTCATTACGGTAGTTGCTTTGTTTACTTTGAAAAGTGATGCTTTCCTGATCTGACAATGTCTGCATGTTGCAAATATTTTATTGATTGTGATAATGATTATTTATCAAAGCTTTGAGTAATAACTTTTAATCCTTTTTTACATTTCAGATTAATGAGGATTTTAGGGCCCTAATACCCACTGCAATACATGACGGATTAGATGTCGGTTTAGACAAATTTGCAAAAGAACTCTTCACCAAACTCCCTGACCTTAAACGTGCTGCTGCTATTGAAGAGTTTGCAAAGCTGAAGCAATTAATTTCTGAAAGTGACCCAGGTATGATCCTATGAAAACTTCATGTAAATTGAATTACTTGTGTGCCAACAAACCCATGTATAATAATCGCTGACAACCTCTATAAAACATACATTCCAAAGCTAATGCATCTTGTAATAAAAACTTCACAAATCATTTTCATCTGCTTAATAGGAAAAAATTAAAGCAAACGAATATCACTTTCAGAAACGTCAGAAAGTGCTGCCCTTTTGCTGTTGCCTTTAGTTTTGCCACAAGGAAACGTAGTCATCAGAAAAGGAAGTAAAAAAGTTTCAATTCGTCCATCATCAGAAATGACAAAATCTCAATTTATTGAAGAAATTAAATTATTAAATAATAAAGATATATTTATATGTATATATATATATATATATATATATATATATATATATATATATATATATATATATATATATAACATATAATATATATATCTCTATATATATATATACTTATCTATATATATATTCTTCTTCATCTACCTTTTTTTCCAAGATTGGGAGTAAGGTGCGTTACATGCATCAGAAAAGAAAAGCAGCAGTAGAAGAATGACAAAAGTCGAAAAGAAAGCCCAGCCCTACCTCTCTACCATTAATTAGTAAGAACTCGTCGCAATCAAAAAATCCCTAGAGCTTCACGGGACCGCGACGTATCCTAACTATGGTAAAATCGTCAAGTGTAAGGTTCATCCCTCCTTGGAGTGGGCCACAACCATCCCCATACAACACCCGCCATTCTCTTCTATCGTAACACCTTTCTTCTCGTCTCTGCCAAACCACATTATCTTACAAGCATTCCTTTACTAGCTCAATCCACTTTTTCTTCGGGCTCCCAGCCGGTCGGTTCCCAACACATTCACCACTATACATCCGCTTAACCAACCCGACTATCATTCATCCTTTCCACATGACCAAACCATCTCAACATACTTTCATTTATTCTCGTTTACCCCTTTCTTCACACCACACCACTCTCAGTTCATTCCTCACTTTATCAATTCTTCTCACACCTAGCACACCCCTAAGATTGTCCATCTGAACACATTGAACTTTAGATATATATATATATATATATATATATATATATATATATATATATATATATATATATATATATATATATATATATATATATATATATATATATATATATATTTATAAAAATTAATATTTCTAATAAAATTTTTATATATATATATATATATATATATATATATATATATATATATATATATATATATATATATATATATATATATATATATAACAGTGTATGTGTGTGGGTTTGATGGTGCAAGAAGGAATAGGTATTTTGGGATGGGGTCATTAGCAGGAGGGAGGTAATAGGGTAAGAGTGAGAAAGAAGTTTAAGAATGAAATCTGCAGGTATAAATGAAATTACTGGTGAAATGATCAAGAACGGATTCGAGATGGTGATTGATTGGATTTGGAAGTTGTGTAATAAAGCGTTTATGGAGGGTATAGTTCCGAGTGATAGGATGAGAGCAATAATAGTACCCTTATATAAGGGTAAGGGACATTAGGGGAACTGTAGGAATTTTGGGGGAATTAGTTTACTGAGTGTTGTAGGGAAGATATATGCTGGTATTTTAGTAGAAAGAGTGCGTCGATTGACTATGGAGGGTATAGTTCTGAGGGATTGGAGGAAAGCAATAATAGTACCCTTGTATAAGGGTAAGGGAGATTAGGGGAACTGTAGGAATTATGGGGGGAATTAGTTTACTGAGTGTTGTAGGGAAGATATATGCTGGTATAAGTGTCGAAAGAGTGCGTCGAGTGACTGAAGGACTGATTGGTGAAGAACAAGGTGCGTTTAGGAGTGGTAGAGGATGTGTGGATCAAATCTTTACATTGAAACAAATGATTGAGAAAATGAGAGAGAAGAAGAATAAATTGTATTTAGGTTTTATAGATTTGCAACGGGCGTATGATAGAATTAATAAGGAAGCCCTATGGGCGTATGGCAGGTGTTAATGATATGTGGTACTGGTGGTAGGCTTCTGAATGAAATCAAAAGTATGTATGACGATGGTGAAGCGTGTGTAAGAATAAATGGTGTCAAAAGTGATTGGTGTAATATTATTAGCGGAGTGAGGCAGGGATGTGTTATGTCCCCTTGGTTATTCAACTTGTATATGGATGGGGTTATGAAAGAATTAGAGATGGGGGTGGCAGGAAATGGTGTTAATTATGGAGAATGGAGGTGAGTGAAGGGTGCCCTACCTATTATTATATGCGGATGATTTGGTTTGTGTGGTGAATCTGAAGTTTGAGAGGATTGGTAGAGAGATTTGGCAAGGTGTGTAAAAGGATGGTTTGAAAGTAAACATAGATAAGAGTATGGTTGTGAGTGAAGACAGTCCTCGGTGTGAAGATAAGTTAGATGGTGAGCAGCTGGAACAAGTGTCTGAGTTTGAATATTTAACTACTATTCCTATTCTTTATTCTCTGAAAACCTCCTGTACTCTCTCTCTTGGTCTTTTGCACTTCCTTCCAAAACAACTTATTCCCTTGCATATTCACATACATTCTCCTACCAAACTCCTCATTCACCTTTCTTCTACTCTCACTTAACAATCACGCCATACGTTTCTATTACCTGCAATAATGCCACTCGATAAACCTTGTCATATGCTTTCTCCAGATTCATAAATGAAATAGTCTTTTATTCCTCTTACCATTTTTTTTCAATGAACTGATACACTGTAAATATATGTTTGATTTGTTGATTAGTGTATATCCTTGTCTATGAAGGAAATTGGATTTAGCTAGGCGGATAATGTATCTTCATTATTGAATTTTATACTGTTTTTATAATAATGGTCATTCCCTTTGCAGGAAGGATCAAACTTACAGGAAGTTATTTCAAATAACAAAGAAAAAGAAAGACGTCAACCTTTCATAGTTAGCATCTCCGGTGAAAACAGATTGAAACCGTCAATCGTCAAGATTATATGCTGCGATAAAGTCATCAGTTGCTCCTCGCTAATCAAAGCTGTTGACACACTATTTAAATTATATTTTGTACTTGATTTAAAGTATCCGGTGTACTGCAAAAATACCTATTTATTTATGGAGTATTATTTTTATAAAATTGAAAGCTCGAACACTGGAGTTGTTCGCGAATTTTTGTCTAATTTTTAGTTCTATGATTTTATTATGCTCTTAGGTATTACAAATAATTTTTTTCATATTTTATAATTTCTATAATTTGCAATTTTTAAAAAAAAATTATATATATATATATATATATATATATAAATATATATATAAAATATATATATATATATATATATATATATATATATATATATATATATATATATATATATATATATATATATATATATATATTTTTTCTTTATATATTTATATATATATATATATATAAATATATAGATATATATAGATATATATAGATATAGATATATATATATATATATATATATATATATATATATATATATATATATATATATATATATATATATATATATATATATATGCTGTATATCTACTATATATATATAATATAATTTGCAACAAAAGATTACAAGTACATACTTTATTTTATATATTTTATAAAGCTAAATCAAGTTCAATCTGGTAAATTTACATTGGGGCAAAGTGCGTCTCAGATGAGATGCTTGGCTTGAAATCTTCCACTCTTAATTGGGGACTTCATTCCTGAGAATGACAAATACTGGGTATTATATCTTTTTCTGTTGGACATTCTTGACATTATAATGCCCGTTATATCTGAAGATCACTTAATTCAGTTAGACGTTCATAGAAGGCTTACTACTAATTTCTGAAGCAGAATAAATGAAGCTGTGAATACGATTATTTAATATCTCTACCGAAAGCAACTTGCGACCGACAATAAACTCTTTTAGTATCAAAATCATTTCTCTAGGAACAACGCCCTCTAAGAAGTCATGCATCCAATCCAATGCGATGTTATCGGTTACATGAAAGTATGGCAACTGATTAAGAATGCTTACAGTTTTTATACCCATGGTGAAAACGCCATTTTCCGCAGTTGTTACTACAGCGTCGTACTCAGCTTTTTTCCTAGCTAATGATAAAATTGCTTGTACAATGTCTACAAAAATATATGGAATTGAAAGATTCATTATACCCCAGAATCTTATTAAGGCCCAAATTATCTCCAAGGAACTGCCAAACTCTGAATTTTAAGTTTCTATTTTGCACCTGAATACCTACATGAAATAGCTCTGTAAGTTCTAAAACAAGATGCTCTAAAATTGTGTTAAATCCATATTTATCTAAATCGATGGTGTTACAGATTATACAAACAAATATTGAATTCAAAGTTGATCTACACTCCGGTGGAAAATCCAAAATATTGAAGTAAATCATTGCCAATTTATGAATGCCAGCATGGGAACCAATAGGATTGCAAATCTCAATGTCATCATAATAAATTGACAACAAAATAACGTCATTAGTTTCTCCAAAGCTTTTGCAATAATTAGCATCCTGGACATCCCGACAAAAATCATTCCTAATTAGTTTGTATTTTTCTACTTTCTCAATTACATCATTCGAGTTAAATATATTTCTTAAAATATCTGTTAACCTAAAATACTGCATAGTATCATTAATTTCAACAGCTCTTGTAACACCCCCAAATCTTTTGTACTCTGTCCTGCTACCTAATGCGATTTGTTTGGCTTCTACATATGTATCAAGGGAAGAAATAAGTTTCTCAATTTTATATGCATTATCAGCATCCAAATAGCCATCTTTTAAATCATTAGCAAATGCTACTGTACGATAGAAATTCTTATGCTCTTAGACGTTGCTTCAATAGTGGTAATTATTCATTATTTATTACTTTAAAAAGTGTGTTATGCTACAGTTGATAGAAATGTTTTACGCTTAATTACACTTCCAATTTACCAATATACAATGTTGAAAGTATATTTATTTTGTACATTCTAACTTTACAAGTAAAAATAATAAATTGTACAAATATTTTTGCGTTTACTATTCCTGTATTAAGACTAACTACAAATTTAAATTTATTACATAAAGAATGGTATGTTTTAGATAATATGAAAACATAACATTTCTTGATGTAATTTGTTTTTAAATTTGTATTTACTCTTACTGCAGAATTTGTAGTATATTCTATAACTACCTGTAGGATTAATTATTTTTCAAAGTAAATTATTGCAAAATTGTAGTTGTGAATACAACAGGCATAGTATTATTTACTATAACTATATGTAAAATATACCATATCGTGAAGTCACTTTTTGTAAATGTATAGTTAATCTTACCAAAGGATTTTTAGTATATACTAAAACTATGTGTATAATTAACACTTTTCCAAAGTATATTTTTGCAATATTGTAGTTATGAATACTACAGACCTAGTAGAATGTAATATAAATATATTATATTTGTATTACATTCTACTAGTTCTGTAGTATTTATAACTAAAATATTGCAATAATGTAATTTTAAAAAATGTTAATTATACAACTAGTTTTAGTATATAATACAAATCCTGTAGTAAGAGTAACTAAAATTTACAAGAAATTACTTCAAGAAATGGTTTATTTTACAAATACTTTTAGTAAATAAAACTATGACTGTAATATGCATAACTACAATTTCGCAATAATTTACTTTGAAAAATAGTTAATTCTACAAATAGTTTTTGTACATACTACAAATTTCTGTAGTAAGATTAACTTCAAAGATAAAAAATTAACATCAAAAAATGGTATCTTTAACTTAAATTTATAGTAGTAATGACAAGTATTTTGCAATACTCTACCTCTAGAAATGGTAAATTCAATTTCATTTATGTAGTAAAAATAACCTCAAAATATAGTATATTGAACAACTAAGTAATAGTTTAATGTACTAGTAAATAACTTAATAATTACTTTAAAAAAATGGTAAAAACAATTCTAGAAATGGTAAATTCAATTTCATTTATGTAGTAAAAATAACCTCAAAATATAGTATATTGAACAACTAAGTAATAGTTTAACGTACTATTAAATAACTTAAAAATTACTTTAAAAAAATGGTAAAAAAATTCTAGAATTCTAGAATAAATGGTAAATTCAATTTCATTTATGTAGTAAAAATAACCTCAAAATATAGTATATTGAACAACTAAGTAATAGTTTAACGTACTATTAAATAACTTAAAAATTACTTTAAAAAAGTGGTAAAAACAATTCTAGAAATGGTAAATTTAATTACATTTATGTAGTAAAAATAACCTCAAAGACATAGTATATTGAACAACTAAGTAATAGTTTAACGAACTAGTAAATTAAGTAGTAAAATTCACTACTACTCTTTCTACTACAAGTTGTAGTAGAAAAAAATAGTTAAAATTAAACTGTCATTTATACTACTAAATAAAAGTTCATTTTACTACCACACAAAAAGTAATTTTAACTAATACATGTAGTAGTTTTCATTCTACTATCAAAAAGTAGTAAAGATTACTTTTTAGGTGTTGGAGCTCACCGTAACCCGAAAAATAGTATTAATAACCATTTTAGTGGTAACTTTAACTAAACTTTTTTCTAAGTGTATATATATATATATATATATATATATATATATATATATATATATATATATATATATATATATATATATATATATATATATATATATATATATTTTATTTATATATATATATATATATATATATATATATATATATATATATATATATATATATATATATATATATATATATATATATATATATATATATATATATATATATATATATATATATATAGAGAGAGAGAGAGAGAGAGAGAGAGAGAGAGAGAGAGAGAGAGAGAGAGAGAGAGAGAGAGAGAGAGAGAGAGCACGAGTAGTAAAAAGTTACTGGATTCGCCACTGATGTAATAGAACAGCCATTTAAATGTTGATTTGGGTCTTTACCTTGTTTAAATACGGAACATTTCTCATTCTTTTCCTTAAGGCAGGGGTTCCCAAACTTTTTTCACCTCGGCACCCTTGCTGTGCTAAAAAAAAATTCGCGGCACACCTACTCTTAAATTGGTTTGAGTATTTAGTCTTAGGTCTTAGGAAAACAAGAAAACACAATGCAAATTTAATGCTCATTTACCTTTAATGTGAAGAATGAAACGGTTTTAATGAATTTTTCATTATTTTCTTTAAGTTTATAGGAAGTTTTGTCAATTTTACACTTAAATCACTTGACGCTGAAAGTTTACTCCTGTATCTGTTTTTTATGTAAGCATACGTTGATAATGCAGACTCGCATAGATAAGTAGATAAAAGCACAAATCTTTTTAATGGAATCTTGCCAACAACATTGCTTTCTGCATACACTTGCATCCAGAACTCTTCTTGGCCCCCTTCGTGGTATTTAAGTTTCAAAGTGCGGTCTTCACTGATGTCCAGCAGATTTTGAAA